>APFE031104358.1:0-13347 GCA_000404065.3 Pinus taeda | reverse complement strand
TTACAATATTAATAAAATATTAGTATTTTAATGATATTAATAGTAGTTATATTTTTGCTTTTCATGCTTATTATGGACTGATGATTATTAATAGTTATATCATTCCACCAATTTGTTTATTTATTTTCAATCATAAATTAAGAAATAATGAATTGAAATATGAATCATGCTAAATTGTGAAGTGTGAGAAACACATAGCCTTTTGAATTATAAAATGGTCACATATGGGAAATACATCATTTTTTTCAATATTTTTAAATGGGTGTGAGAAACGGATATTTTTTTGAATTATAAAATGGTTATGAGGCTTCCTAAGCAAGCTTTAAATTCCAGCGAAAACCACCTAAGGCTCAATCCACAGTGGCATAAAGACACAAGGGTCTGGTTAAACTATTGGGAGATCAACGAGAACAATGCATTGCAAAGCATTAATAACATTAAAGATATTGTTACTTCTAAGTTTAAAGAAAAAATGTGGTGTGAGAAAGATTTAGCGGCTAAAAGAAAAATTAAGTTATTATAAGAAGGTCATCAACCTCACCCTAGAAGATCAAAAATATCTCTCTATTTTAACTGCCTCAAGCTCTAGATGCAATGAATCTTATACAGAAAGATTATTTTTTTTTAACAGAGTCGGTTACTTTGGTATTATAAAATCAAAAACATAGTTCTGTTACATAGATGTCGGGGTTTTGGGCAAAGAGGATCAAAACCGGGTGCGCAAACCCATTATCCTCTTTTCTGCCTCTGTGACTGAAATTAAAAAGACAACGGCTATATTGCCTGACGAACACACCACATAACAAACAGAATTTACGAACCATGAGAAATTAGGGGGGTTTTTGAGTGACCAAGACATCAGGGAGGGGTTCTCTCCTGGCGCCACTAGCTTTCGTGGAGGCCTCAGCTTGGTAGCTTTGGGTAAGGGCTCTGATCTGCTCGATGGCTTCCTCCAAATGGCTGCATCTACCCTTCATATTTTCGATTTCAACCTTATGCTTCTCGAGTTTCTTTCGCTTTGATCTGGTGTCTGCTTCGTAATCATCCTTCAGTTCACTGAGCTGCTTCCTGAGTCTGTTGATCATAAAGGTATGAGTTTTGCACATAGTGCAATCTTTGCTGAAGAGCTTGTCGATATTGATGGTAGGCTCCTGGGGATTTTGCTGTTCAGGTTGTTCTGCCATGATGTAAGAAAGACTCAAAGAGGCTGAGCAGAGAGAAGAATGGAGGGGATCGGGGAGAAAGGGAGGGGTGCTGAAAAGGATGATCAGAGAGAGCTGCTGAGAAGAGGGCGAGGGGCGCTGTAGGATGAGGAGAAAACTCAGTGAAGAGGAACCGGGGTCTCTGCAGTGAGAAACACACGAGAGATCAGAAGCAAATAAAATCACAAAACAGACATTTGATTTTACCAGAGACAGGTAGCAGAGAAATGAAGCTCGCAAGGCCGCGTCCAAGAGAAATCTACGCTTGGAGGAATCACTGAAGAGGAGCCTTGACTTGATCTGGACTGTGAAGAGACTAGCGATCGGGCTGCTATAAATAGAAACAATGGAACTGACCCGATACTTTGCCCAGCTCTGTGTAAATCTGGTCTTGGGAGGGGAGAGATCCTCCTGAATGATGGCGCTGCTATCTGAGGGCGTGCAGAGGTGATGGGCTCGTTCGTGCATCCTGACTTTGGTTGCGCTGCTCTGAGGTTGATTCATGCTGTGACAGAACGTGATGGTCCTTACCGGATCCTGAGGGTGGATTGTAATCATTAGCTGCCAGTTTGGGATCTCGAGGCGAAAAGAGTATGGAGTTTTGGAGGAGGAACGGATCCAAAGATGGAGATTCCTGAGGTGACTTGCATGCTTGGGTGGAGGAGCCTACTTATGGAATGGCTTTTTCATACACTTGATCATTTTCTTTAACCTGACCTATCTGCCTACCTGAAGCGTTGTTAGCTTGTTCATCCGCCTCTGAGTTGTTTCCTCTGAGAATATGCTTGAAGGTGACATCTTCGATGCTCCTTATGTTCTCCATTATCCTACCTTTGATTCTGTTAAGGGCAGTTTGCTTGAAATCTTTCCCTGTGGACATGGATGCAATGATAATTGCCAAGTCCCCCAAGATGAGAAGGTTTTGGAGGCCTAATTTCTGGGCAATGGAGGTTCCCAAGAGGAGGTTGTAGGCCTCAGCTTTGTTGTTGGTCATGGATCCAAGACCCCATTCATATTTGACTATGATTTTCCCTTGGGAGTCTTTGATAATTCCACCAGCCCCGGTTTGACGCGGGTTATTTTTTGAAGCCCCATCAAAGTGAAGGGTTGGCCTTCTTTGCTTTTGAATCCAGATTTCGACTTCCTTCTTGGTTCCTCTCAGCTTCCAATCCTGATTTCCCTTTCCTGTGTTTGGCTTCTTTTGAATTCTTGCTTCATAGTTGAATTTGTTCATCCATTCTTTTACCTTTGCATCTGTCTGCTCCGAGTCAGTCTGGATAATACCATTGGTTTCAATGGTCTCAGAAATGAGCGCTAATGTTTTGGCTATGGTTCTAGATATACAAGGCTTCCTGTTATTAAAAATGCACTTATTTCTGGCGATCCAAATCTGCCAGCACAGGTTTGAGGGTATACTGTTCCACATTCTTGAGGCAAGGTTCTTTCTTTTATTGGTTTGAGGAAAACATTTCCCCCAGCTCTTTTGAAGGGTAGCGATCTGATTGGGAAGTTCGCCAGTGTTTAGAGGGCAGGCTATGAGATTCCAACAAGTTCTGGCAAAGGGGCACTCTATGAAGAGATGGCTACAACTTTCCTCCGCCTCCCTGCACATACAATAGATTGAGGGGCCTTGGATTCCCTTCTTTCTGAGATTTTCCGCAGTAAGGATTTTGCCATGAAGGAGGGTCCAGTTAAACAATTTAACCTTGGGCAGGCTTTCGATTCTCCAAGCGACTTTGTGGAAGGACCAGTTATTTATTTGTGGAGCATTCTGGAGGGCTCTGTATCCCTCTTTCACCGTGTAGCAACCTCCACTTAGATCCCAGATGAACTTATCTTCTGACATTCTATTAGTGGGAGCTGAGCCAATGAGAGAAGATTTGAGGTCAGCCCAGATGTTCATGAGGTCGTTGGGGAGGGCGAGAGATTTCCAACCTTTCCAAACATTCTGATCCCACTGAGAGATGTCATAGAGGGTCTTAAGGTTTTCCTGCATCATCCATTGTTGTAGGGGCCTGAACTTAGGAAGAGCTCCTCTTGCCTCCGAGCCCATTATTCTGTCATCCCATACACTCATTCCTCTCCCATTGTCCGGGGCTCTTGAGATATGGGGTTTGAATTGGGGGAGGGATATTTTGATAAGCTTCCATACAGGGGTGCAATGTCTGTCAATAATAGTTTCAGAGAGGATGTTGCTATTGACCCCGTTCAGGTATTTTTTCTTGATGATCTCTGTCCACCAAGATCCTTTTTCACTAAGAATCCTCAAGATTAGTTTGAAACCCATTGCGATGTTTGCAAGCCTTGGGACTCTGATTCCAAGCCCTCCTTTTTCTAGTGGTAAAATGACCTTGCTCCATTTAACCAAGCTGAATTTTTTAGTGTCCTGCTTTCCTCCTTGCCACAAGAAGCTTCGAATTATCAGCTCCATGTGCTTATGGATGCTTACTGGAGCAAGAGTGATGGAAAATTGATAGATAGGAAGAGCTGAAAGAAAATCCTTGATAAGAATTGTTCTGCCTGCTAAGTTGAGCCAATACATACCCTAGCTCTGTAGCTTCCCTCTCAGCTTTTCAATAAGCTTAACCCATATCTCAGATTTGATAGAGTCCTTGGCTAGAGGCAGCCCCAGATACTTGAAATGGGACCAGTTCCCTTGGGAAAGGATCTCCATGATTAGAGAGATTCTCTGGGTTATGTGTCTTGGGACATTCCAAGTGTAAATCATGCACTTGTTGTTGCTAAGTTTACCTCCAGAAGCTTGGAGGAAGAGATCCAAAGTTTCCTTGAACCTTCTGGCCATCAGACTTGAAGCGCCCCCTATTAAAAGGGTGTCATCCGCGAAAAGAGAGTGGTTGATCCCTTTGGCTCCTCGGACTATGTCTATCCCTGTTATTTCCTTTAACCTTCGCTTGTTCTCAAGATGCAATCTTAATGTTTCAGCCATGATAATGTATAGAAAAGGAGAGAGCGGGCATCCTTGCCTCAATCCTCTTGAACTCTTGAAGGCGGAGCAGGGCCTACCATTGATGAGGGGAGTTGTCCAATTGGAAGAGATGCATTCCATAACCCTGCTGGTGAAGAGCTCTGAGATACCAAACTTCTTCAAAACTGCATGTAGGAAAGAGTGGTTAACGCGGTCAAAGGCGTTCGCCATGTCGAGCTTGATGATCATGCCCCTTTCATTTCTAGATATACTGCTGTGAATAGCCTCCTGAATGAGTATAACATTGTCCGTTATATGTCTTCTAGGGATGAAGCCTCCTTGATTCTCCGAGATGATGGAAGGGAGAATGTTTTTGAGCCTGTTTGCCAAGATCTTGGTGATAATTTTGTAGGATACATTGCACAAGGATATAGGGCGGAATCTATCAAAAGATTGAGGGTTAGGATCTTTAGGGATGAGGGCCAGATGGGAGGATTTAATGCTGCTCCCCATTTTGCATTTAGTGAAGAAATTTTTAACCATTCTAATATAATCCTTCTTGATGGTTTCCCAATGAGTTTTTTAAAAGGCCACTGTGAAGCCATCGGGGCCAGGCGCCTTGTCTGATGGCATGCTGAGAATTGACCATTCTATTTCCTCCATCATGATCTCCTTGTCCAATTCTGCACTTTGGGCTTCTGAAATCTTGTTTCCCATAATGTTGAGGAAATCCGGATTTTCTAAGTAATTAGGATTTGCAGTGAGGAGGGTTTGAAAATGCCTGGACGCTGCGTCCTTAATCTCCTCTTGATCAGTTAGGACCCTTTCCTCCACCTTTATCCTTTCAATGTTATTCCCTGCTCGCCTAAGCTTGAGGCTATTGTGAAAAAAGGAGGTATTTTTGTCTCCTGAATTGAGCCATAGGAATCTAGACTTCTGCCTTTGCTCTTCCTCTTCCATTCGGTTCTGTTTATACAGTTCCTTATACAATTCGTTTTCCTTCCTTTGGTCTTCTTCAGTATCTTGGGCGCATTCTTTTTCTTGATTCCACTGAGCTAGCTTCAGTTGTATATCAGTTTTCTTTCTTCCTTGTTCTGCTGCGAATTGCCTTGCCCATTGCTTGATGGTTGTTCTAAGGCGTTTGATCTTTGTCTCCCATATGAAGTGAGGGGAGCACGTTATTTCCATGGCCCAGTGATCTTTAATCAGCTCTCTGAAGTCCTCGCTGCTGTCCCACACTTTGTTATACTTAAAGGGAATCGGCCCCGTGTATTTCCCTTTGTCCAAGCGCAGCGCCACTGGTTTGTGATCTGAGATGTAGCCTTGGATGATTGTACTTTGGATCCTTTGGAAATTGGCCACTATTCTCTCTTGTGCCAAGATACGATCCAGCCTTTCTTTGATATTATTTTTCCCGGTCCTCTTATTTGACCATGTAAACCGACCATTTTGGGGTGGGATGTCTACTAGACTGTGGGTTTGGATGATTTCTTCCAGAGCTTCTCTTGAAGGGTCTGCATAAAAGTTCCCCCCCAACTTCTCTTCTGCGTTCCTTATTAAGTTCAGATCTCCTCCCAGGAAGATATTCCTTCCCTGAGCAGTCAATAGATCTGAGGAGATTGACTCCCAACATGAGGCTTTCTCTCTAAAATGAGGAGGGGCATAGACATTATAGATTGAGTATTCTTCTGTCAGGATTATGTTTTGTATGTCTAATCTGATCCACCATCTATTCTGCTTGAAGTCTTTAAGTTTCCATCTATTTTTGTTCCAAATTGTCCCTATTCCACCTGAGGCTCCCGCTGCACTTATTTCTATTCCTTCGTAACTTCTACTTCTTTTCATGCTGTCTTTGAATTCTTGTTCAGTGATTTTGGTCTCCTGGAGTAGGAGGAAGTCCGGTTGTTCTGATTTCAAAAGATCTCGAACTGCATTATCTTTAAGGGTGGAGCCCATCCCCCTACAATTCCAAGAGACCAGAATCATCATTTACCTTGTTTGGTGTGGGCCCCTGATTTCTCCTTCATCTTCTCTCCACTTCCTTTGGTCCTGTCTAAATATGAATCCATTGGTTGTTGGGTCCCCGTTGCCATTTCTTTTGCAGCTGTCTCATCCCTTATCTCTTTGTTTGACTTTCTTCCTGCTTTTCGTGGAGGGTCAGTGGAGGTGATGTTCTCTTTCGACTTGTTCCTGGTCAGGATTCTTCCCACTAATGGGGTGGGGGAGCTTGGGGGAGGAGAAGGTTTCAATGGGGCCTTTCGGGAGGGGGAGGGAGGGAGGTTCTTCTGCCGACAGGGATTCGAATGGATTGGAGGAGGAAGGGAAAGAAGGATCAGCTCCAGAGGGTTGGGAGGGGGGGATAGGGGGATCAGAAGTGGGTTTAGAGGATGCTCCTGGAGGGGGGTTTTTTTTTTCCTCTTGACTGTTTCCCAAACTTCTTCTGGAGTCTCTGCATTGTTATTTATTTCTATTGATTTAGATTTACTGCATCTATTAGCAAAATGCCCGTATTCATGACATACCTTGCACTTGAATGGCAGTTGCTCGTAGTCTACTTGCTGAATATGCGTCCACTGGTCGACTTTGAGTTTGATAGCTTCTGGTAAACCTTTCCCCAGATCGACTTCTACGCAGATCCGTGTGCATGCGTGCATATTCTCCTTGGGCTCAGATCTATCAATGTATTTCCCAACAGCGTTCCCAATGGCTTTTATAGATTCGTCTCCCCAGCAGTGTAGAGGCAAGTGGGGAAGGCGAACCCAGACCGGGACAGCGTTGGGGACATCCATCTCAGGATCGAAGTCGGGGGTCCATCTGTTAAGGTAAAGACCTCTGGTATCCATAAAATACGGCCCATTCCGAAAGATGAGATTGCGATCCTCCACTGGTTCGAAAAGGAAGGTGAAGAAACCCGTTCCACAGAACCTTATTGCTATCTTTCCTTGGACCATCGAGTTCCAGTTTCTTTCCACCCAGCGCTGGACTGTGCGGGGAGAAGGCCATAGACCCGTGAACTGACCAACCAGGCCTCGTTCTGCTAGTGCAACAGCAGCTCTCCTCGGAAGGGCTGGAGGGAGCGAGACTTCCGGGATTTCATCAAGTTTTTTGATAAATTTTGAAGCAGTAGGGCGGATTTTCTCCGAGGCGTTCTCAGGGATGAGTGAAGCAAAGGACTTTTCAAGGTCTTCATGATCCTGAAAGGGAGGATCCATGGCAGGTTAGGGCAGCAGCGCAGAGGGCGCTCCTGTGAGAGGACAGAGGGGGGCAGGAGGCCCTGAGGAAGGGAGGGGCAGGAGGCCCAGTCAGTCGGCAGAGGGGAGGTTGCCCAGCAGCAGAGCTTCCCGGTGCAAGCGCGCAAAGGGAGGTCAGGCGCAGCAGGGCGCGGGGTTGCCAGAGCGCGCGGGCTTCTTAGAGTCTTCTTCAAGGGTTTTCTTATACAGAAAGATTATTAGCTAACAAAAGAATGGGAGAATGCTAACCTCAAGAAAAAAGTGATTACACAATTGAGAAGAATTCACTAAAATAAGGTTCAAAGGCAATGCAAAAGTTAAACAGAAATCAAGAAATGTACAAAAGCAAAAAGAAAAAAGTCATGAATCTTGGACAATATAATAATTTAGCTCCCCTAAACTAGAAAGAACACCAACAAATCCAGAGGCTTACCCTCAGCATCTTCAGCTCTGTCTTGGTAATCTCGCGTCCATTGATGTAAACCTGTGTATTCCCGTAACTTGCATTTTGTAGAAGCTTCCCCCTATATTCAAGCTTGCACTTACGATCTTGTCTGGCTTTTCACCCTCCTGCCATGACAAAAGGCCACAAAAGAGTACCATAGCCATAAAATTTTGTTACTCTCACAATCCCTTTTAAAGCATTCAACACTTCTTAAGAAATTATAAAACAATCAACACTTCACAAGTTACTCACCTTCCCGCACAATCCAGATTCTTTATCGTACCAGTATCTCCCTGGTTTCAACTTCGAGGGAGGTTTAGGACAGCCAAGTAATTTAGCCATTTCTTCTGGTCTCAGCTGCCTCTCGTTGACATATAGTTGTTCTGGTCGAAGCTGATTTGCTGAGCATTCTTTCTCAGCCTTCATAATTTGCTGAACCTCTAAAGGATTAAGAAGACGACACAACATTCGGGAGAATTTCCCTAATGATGATCGCCTTGACTCGTCAATTGCCTGGCCAATGCAAGGCACACATTTACGCCCCTCGGGCATTGATCCCATTGCTCTTAGCACACAATTGTTGCAATACTTGGCATTACAGACAATACAAGATTCCTTGTCCTTCAACCTATTTCCTTTCATGCATCTATGGCATACCCCTTTCTTTTGTTGTTGCGCTGATCCTCCGTGATAACCATTTCTCATATTATATGATGAACCTGGTCGCAGTTCTGCAGAGTTAAATTCAGATGAATACATATAATCAGATTCCATTTCTTCTACATTATGGAAAGTCACTGAAGCAGATTTCTTTGCTTCAGAAACTGGCTTGACTAATCTGTGTGGAGAACTGCGAAATGATGCCAAAGGTGACGTTGAGGGTGAGACTGATGAAGAATTGTGATTGCGAGAAAACGAATTCTCATGAGCTCCATAGTGAAACAGGGCGTTGGGCAGTTCCTAAAACACCATGGATGGAAAGGATCTGCCATATATGTGAGAATAGGAACATCGAGGATGAAAACCACTTCCTCTTAGAGTGCCCTGCATACAAAAACACTAGATCTCAGTTTCACAATATTTTTTACAATACTGACCTTCCTAACCTTTTACAATGTCAAAATTATAGTGAGCTCGGGAGGCTTCTCTCCAAGCTTTTTGAGCATAGGAGAAAATCTTAAAACAAAATAAATAATTTGTTTCTTTAGGTCCAATAGGCCAAGTTGGATGTTAACCATCGTCATCGTCGTCATCATCATCATCATTATATATATATATATATATATGTGTGTGTATGTGTATGTGTATGTGTATGTGTATGTGTATGTGTATGTGTTATATATCTATATAATTAGGATTTTATATATATATATATATATAATTATTATATACTATACTACTATATATATATATATATTATAATATGTATATATGTTATATATTATATATCTGTTTACATATAATATATTATTATATTATACATTAATTATACATATTTATATATATACTTATAGTATATATATTACATATTTATTACATTATTAGTTATATATGATTACATATATATTATGGGTGTGAGCAATGCATAGTTTTTTAATTATAAAATGGTCCGGTATGAGAAATACATAAATATTTTAAATATTTTGAAATGAGTATGACAAACTCGTAGTTTTTTGAAATGGACCCTGTAAGGATATGAATGAGATTAAATAAGAGAAAGTAAGGGAAATTTTAAGAACCTGGTGAGTGTGAATATAGATGGAATCTATATACATGTCAGGAAATAAGTTCATGACGTTCTATCAACATATCCAAATTGATGGGTAATTAATTGATTTCAAAACCTCGAACTTCAAAACCTTTGATGTGCATATCCATCCATATAAAGATGGGTTTTGTCAATATCTAAAAAATAGGAACCTTTTAAATCTCCAACGAACATAAGATGCTTTCAATTGAACGATTATAGATATTACAAATGTACTTCTTGTGCGAAGTGACAAGATAAAAATGAACTATGTGTTTCTACTATGTATAAACAAAGTATACATGCTTTATGAAATGAAAAACAAATCAGATATGGTTGTGATGGATGCACTTGGATTAGAAATAGAGCAATTAAAAGTAGCATAATGACTAACAAGAAGTATATACTAGATTCAGAGCATTACTGGTCTGAATTAATTATCAAAATTTCAGTAAACCTAAAGGTTTTGCATTAATACAGTTTATGGTGACCTAATAATCTTATCCCTGTAGTAAATATTACATGCATCAAGTAAGGTGTTGCATATAAAAGGTTCTAGGTGATGAAGAGAGAGGATAACAAAAACCATGCAACAACTTCTTGTTAAATCAATAAGATGCTTCAACCATATTAATGGAAAATTGGTACTCGTAATCGAGATTGTTGTGTAAAAAGATAATTGGTTTCGATAAAATGATATGTTGCAATCTATTCAAATAAATTGATAATCGTACAATCTAAAATGGATAATTTGTACCACTATTTCCTCTTAAGAAATATGGCAGAAGTCTACCTATTAGATTGCGTTGATAATGTTTTTTGGTTTTGAATATGACTTATTGCATAAACACTTTATTTTAAGGAATTTAAAAATTGATGAATTATATTATACCAGGGAATCATCTAGTGTTAAAATTGGGGTATCAACATGTTATTGACCTAGGTTCACACCCTGGTACACATAGTGCCTAAAACATTAGTGGGAGTCGAGTTGAAAACCTTGTACCTTAATTTATAATCATATATGGGAGGTGTATGTACTTGCATACTCATTGCTCAATTGGTTTTGGGCATATACTCAATTTATTCATGCCCAACAAGGTGTTGGAAGAAGTGTAAAAAGAGCAACACGAAATGATATGACATCACTAGTCTATGTGTGGAGTAGTTTTGAGTACCAAACAATGATTAATTCAAATAAATTTCCATTAACGAATGCTGATTAATTATCGTTGCAACATCTTCAATGTCATAAATTTAAGTATTCTTACGCAGTAAAAATGCTTTCCTAGACAAAAGATATATGAATTTCAAGAAATTAACAGAGAATAAAACCTTTGTTCTTCATTCCATCCAACACGTTCTTTGAATATAATTTTACACACTGTTACCTAGGTCTCTTTGAGTAAGTGTCTTTTTTTTAAATATGTGGCCAAAAAATGGTTGCAACGATATTTTGTTTAGATCCACAATAGTAGGATATAGTCAACATATTAGGGAGAAAAATCGTAATGAAATAATACAATTCCAGCACACATCAGGTAGTTCTCAAAATTTGGATGGTTAGAAGATACATTTTTCCAATAGGATATTTATTAAAACATACCTCACCATCTATTCAACAAAAATAGATTTTCTATCAATTACAGGCTCAAATAAACACATACACACAATTAATAATAATAATAAAATCATGATGCTTACAATCAATTTTATTTCTACAAGAAAAACACTACTACAAACATCAAACTTGTGTAGGAATGGTTAATAATAGTTACTACATAGAGTTACTTGGCCTCAAGCTTTGAGTCTTATTTTCTAATGAAGAGGGATGAAGGTAGTTATGAATTTTCGAGGAATAATTGACTATTATAAATTAGTTCAATGAGATCATCAAATGTCACAATGTAACACCCATTTAATGTATGTAACACTTTGCTAACCAAAGCCACGAAATGATAAGTCTAACGTATAATAGTGAAAGTAAATACTTTATTATTAAATATATAATAAAGATAATTTAACCACATGGAAAACGAGACAACAAGATATGAGATTCTTGCCAAATGAAATCCCATTGGTGAATGTGAGTTGATAACTCTTTCATTATAAGACTTCTAGATCCAATTCTAGATAAGCTTAATGGATTGGGAGATAAACATCCATTAAGTTACTTAGCTGGAGAAGGATTATAAGTTTAAGAAAAACATAAAAGCCCTGTGGGCGAGAAATACAAGATTTTTTGAGGAAAATCCTCGCTGCAGAGAAAGGCGAGCTTTTTTGGGGAAATCCTAGGAAAATGGATAAAGATATCCATAATAGAAGGACACTGCTAAAGGAAACCATATCATGAAAGAGTTCACTAAATATCCATTAATGAGATCAATAAGAGGCATCTGCTTCATGGAAAGAACTCTTGACTCGAGGGTGAACTGGAGGAAGTCAATTCTAGGTTGGGTGGCGGTGCTCGATTTTCCGAGTGACATTCTCTTTGCTAGTTTGGTGTGATTCAATTTCATGAGATGTTCCATATGTTGGCTCTTTACTCTTTATGTTGTTGAATCTTTAATATTATGAAATATAATTGAATAATTATTCATGTAACACTTACTGAAAGTAAATTTAATCGAAGTTAAATTTAGAAATGGGAGCATAGTAGGTGATTGTTAGGTTGGGTCAACGAAGTATGTGACAAATGGTATTAGAGTTCTATGTTCAAACATTACGGCCTATGGACCAATCCATCTCTATAAGATATGATTGAGTTGTAGGTCCTAAACAAATAAGAGGTTACTGAAGGGGCAGATTATAAAATTGCTATAAGAAAAATGTTTTAATGAATTCTAAAGTACTTCCTAAGGCCTTAGAAGCCATAAAGGTTGAAGCAAAATATTAAAATGATTTATTTTGGAAGGACATTGAAATTTAAGGTAATTTTGAACTGAATTTGCTTCAAAATGTGTGACTTGATTTATATCTTTAAGGTTTGCAATGGTATAGCCTATGTTCTCAGGTTTATATAAGCCCCATGTTATCTTTGCTATGAATTATGCATCGTGATTTGAATTTCATCCACTCAGGGTCATTTTTGTTATGATACATATTATTCACTATGTTTTTTATTGCATAAAACATATGTCATTAATGGCTTTCAATATGATAGTAGGACTATGATCGTGATGTATAGCAATACTGGCTATTTTTTACAACGTAACAATGGGAGTGACAAATTACCCATAGAATATGAAGTTGTGATTTGTATGGAATGCATTAATGCTTGCCTTTGGCATCAAAGGAATGAAATCAAAATGCCTAATTTTATCATGTTGAATGCCCATGTTGATTATTTCCTATGGGATATAATGTATGCGTAGTAAATGTGAAGTGTTGATTTGGAACGTAGTAAATGAATCTATTTATTTGGACCTAAAAGTCCACATTGGTTCATGTAGTGTAGCCACTATATATATGGAGTTAAAATACATATCTTAGTAACCATTGTAGCATTTGATGGAGTGAGTTTTATAAAAAGTAAACGATTACTGTCTGCATGGTTCACTAAAGAATAGTGAGGGTTGAAGTGTTATGAGAATTATATGTTGGGTTAAGACTGAAGGTTAATTGATATATTGTTTTTAAAAGATCAACATAAATGATATATGTAATGGTAATGGATGATACTTGAATGAGGGTGCATAGAATAAAATATGAGGACAAATTTAATGACTCCTTTTAGTCAGTGAAAGTTAATTTGAATCTTATATTTATCGGCTCATATCAATAAATGTAATGAACAT
>APFE031104356.1:1208-49689 GCA_000404065.3 Pinus taeda | reverse complement strand
ACCATAGGTGGGTTCGCCCAACCTAACATAGGGTCCAAAACCAAAATTTTCCGAGGCGCTGCCTCAGACCCCATAAAGTGGGGTTACGGTACCCCTCAAACCCCCTGTTAACTATGTGGAAAGAATATAACACAACCCAACAATCTCCCACTTGTTGTTTTCTTTCCACAGGGGGCCCCAGGAGAGCTTAGTCATTTTTCCAGCCCTGAAATGCCCATTGTTTCTCTACACCAAGAGAACTTCTCAGAGCTCACAGATTTTGTCAATGCATCTGTCAGTATTCTTCAAAGTGTCCACCTTTACCAGCAACACCTTTTTGTCTTCTATCATATCCCTCACAAAGTGATACTGAACATCAATGGGCTTTGTCTTTGAATGATATGCAGGGTTCTTTGCCAAGAAAATTGCACTTTGGCTGTCACAGTCTATTCTTAAAGCTCCCTGTACTAACCCGATACTTTAACACAATATCTGCAACCAAACTGCTTCCTTGCTTGCATGAGTGGCTACCATGTATTATACCTATGTAGTTGATAGTGCCACTACAGATTGTTTCTTACTCATCCAACTGAATGCACCTCCAAATAGGTTAAAAACATACCCACTTATAGATCTTCTTTGATCTAGATCTCCAGCCCTGTCTTCATCAACAAAGCCACGAATATCCAACACTCTTTCCAATCCTGGTCTTCCTTGGTAGCACAAACCATAATCACTAGTGCCACGCGAATACTTGAAAACTTGCTTCACTCCTCTCTAGTGCTCCTTCCCTATTTTTGACATAAACCTGTTCAATACTCCCATTGCATGTGCAATGTCTGGTCTAGTACAGACCATTGCATACATCAAGCTACCGACTGCACTTGCATATGGAACACAGGACCTGTTCTCTTTCTCTTCTTGTGACTTGGGACACTGTTCAACAGATAACTTCACAACTACAGGAACCTTCACCGGTTTACTATCCTGCATATTAAACCTCTGCAATATTGTCTCGACATACTTCCTCTGGTTTAACAAGAGCTTCCTCTTTGCTCAATCTCTTTTAATTTCCATGCCCAAAATATAGTTTGCAGCACCAAGATCTTTCATGTCGAATTTGGAGGACAATTGGGTCCTCAAATCCTGGATAATTTCTTTGTCATTTCCAACCAACAACATATCATCCACAAACAAGACTAGATAAATAACACGGTCACCAATTAATTTAAAATACACACAGTGATATGCTTTGCTTATGGTGAAGCCAAGTCCCCGTATAAATGTATCAAATTTCTGATACCACATGCTTAGTGAATTCTTTAACTTGAATACTAGTCACCAAGCATAGCTTGGTGATTCCTTGGCCCAACATAGCTCATGATGGAGAAGAATCAACCCAAATTTCAAAAAATTTGGGGCATTTTTGCATTTTTGAAATTTTTGGCACAAAAAACAGAGTTTTCTGCCCTATGTGTCGCGCCACGTGGCGCTCACTTTTGCTAGGAGCCTCCAAATCACAAAAATTCAGCATTTTTGGATTTGGCATGGAAAAATATGCTTTCCTACCAATGGCCAAGAAATTTGGGCAGGTTTTGAGCCCTCAAAAAGGTCAAAAACAATATAAAAAAATGACCTTACTGCCCTTATTTTGACACACAGGAAGCAGTGTTGGAAGAACTGAATTTTGGAGGGGAAAATGGAGGCCAAATTGAAAAATTCCACTTGGGTTGGAAATTATACAGGCATACCTTTCCAACAAGCACACTTGGAGCTAATTTGGACACCGGGAAGGCATCCAAAAGTAGGTCCAAACAGGCATTATGCATAGAGAATCAGGCGCGACACATAGAGGAAATTTTGCCAGTTTGACCAAGTATTACTCTGTTTTTCGCCCAGCTTTGGCTAGTTTGACTTTTTCACTTTCTTAATGGAAAATTTTTGATGTAATTTAATGTACATTGATGGATCATGATTTAAATATGTCAAATTTTCACTTATGGAGGTAGATTCATTGGTTAAAATGTTGTTTGAAACTGAATGAATCAGTTCCCTTGTTTCTAGAGGCATGTTGTTCCACTGCTTGATTTCTAGTTCTCAGTTTATAATTGGTTGGAAAAGCTCCTAAACATGTGAGCTCGACCCCTAGGGGCTAGGATGAGCTATGGTTTGTCTATATTATGTGGTTTTTCAGTCATTAGGATGGTTAGACTCTTGAAAAAGCCTTGAGCTTCATTGTACACTCATATCAGCATTTTGGCTAAGGAATTGAGACCAGGGTTTGCAACACTCTTTGGGATCCATGTGGCAATTTGTCTTGGTACAGTGATTTCTTTTGTAATTTTGAATTTTCTTATGTGTTATGTATGCCATTCTCTATCTTGTTTCTTCTTAACTAAACAAACAAGAGTGTAAGTAGAATCCATTGAAAGTGCAGTGCTCTACTTGAGGTTTGCTTTAGTTTCTTGATGTTTTCAGCTGTTTGGAGAGGATCCATGACATTCCTTGCCCTCTTTAGCTCCTCACCTGTCTAATCCTTCCATCTCATTCAAATTGAAGTGCCAAAAACAATTGCCTACCTTGCCCCATTGAGATCTCTGCAAGACTGAGCCTCATTCCCCGCATCCAAAATCTGCCTTTCCATCTGAGCCAACAAATCATCATTTTATTCAATCAAACTCTTGCACACACATTCCTAGCCTAAGATTAGTAGTTAAATCAGTCATCTCAAGCCTTTAGTGATTATATTTTGCTGAGATTGACCCAGAGAGAGCCCTCTCCCGACCTGGTAGGGCTAGCTACCAGGTTAAGCGTGGTTTGATGTTGGCCCTGGATCCTACCTTTCTCAGCCTGAGGTAGATTTAGGCTCTAACATAGTGGTGACTCCATTGGGGAAGAAATTGTTTGTTTGTTAGTATTCTTCATTTTATAAACTACAGACGAAGTTTGAAGATTAGCCAGGTAGCCTTCGAAACGCTTTTGCTTTGCATTAGCGCAAGTAGATAAACACTACTTTAGTCAATCTCCGGTCTAGTCTTATAAACGGAAAGTCTAACTTGCAAATCACCCCAATACATCTGATAATTCTGAGTTTTTGGATGATAAGTTTAGGATTTGATAGGCTGAACAAGTTGTTAATGTCCATTTGATTTCTTGGGAATAATAGCACACTGGCTTCCAGAAGATATCCCAGAGCTAATCCAGATCCAGATCCTCCTCCTGTTTACAAAAATCCCAATCTGATTCCACGAATCCTTCGTCAAGAGAGTTCCGTGATTCCCATGTTCAAATCTTGTTCATGTCCCATGGTTTTTGAGTATCTTGAAGATCTTGAGTTTGACGAATAGTTTGATTTGTCACTGTTTGAAACCAAATCCGAAAGTGTTGTTGGTTCTACTGTCTTGAATCTAGAATTTGTCAAAACTCTTGAAGTTGAAAAGGCTAATAAATCAATTGATGATTATATCCTGAAACAACTCCAAACTTCAATTGTGGCATCAAACATCGTTGATTTTTTAGAATCTGCATCTGCAACCCTTGGGTCCTCCGCAATTGCATCTAGCTCAAAGATTCCCACCGAACCGCCTTTCATTCCCACCATCCCAGTGTAGCCTACTATCTCCGATCAAAAATCTGTAGTAGCATCACCTCCGTCTACTCCTTCTACTCCTCAAACATCCAAAATTGCTTCGCCTCCACACGCACCTCCTCATACACCCCATACATCAGCTGCACCCACTCCCCCAACATCTCCAAGGCCGATTGAAAATCCACCAAGAGCAATGGCTGCTCGTTTTGCACCCCTTGTGCTACCTCAAAATTTGGATGATATGCCCGCTGATTATCAAAGAAAAAATCCTTTTTTTGATGGCACTCCTCACAGTGTTACAGCTCACCAACATGTGGACAAAATAACGGATTTCTTCGATCTTCATGAGATTGATGCAGAAAATGTGACAATGAGACTGTTTGTACAAACATTTGGTGGTGAAGTAAGGAAATGGTTCAGAGCTTTACTGGCTGCAAGTATCACTACATTGGCCAATCTACAGAGACAATTTTTGGATCGCTGGGGAGTGAAGAAAAATCCTCTTCAGATCCTTTCCGAATATGAGCACATCAAGAGGAATGTTGGTGAGTCTATCCAAGATTATTGTATTAGATTTAATTCCGTTTACAATGCAATTCCTGATCATATAAAGCCACCCATGGGGCTAGCCTTGATTAAGTTTTCGGACGGTTTTGATACTGTTATGGCTTATCGATTAAGAGAGAGAGATCCGGCCACTTTGGAAGACACGCAGAAGATTGCAGTCAGCGTTGAAGCAAATCTGCTTGCCAAGAGAGCTAGAGCAAGAGCTGAAAAGAAAGTCACAATAAAAGAAGAGTCTTCCACGTCAGATCAAGTGCTTCGGAACGTGGATCAAATGCTTGATAGGATGAAACTTGATAAGTTTGAACCACAAGTTAGAAATCCTAACTTCCGTGGCCAGCATCAGCCACAATTTAGGATCAAACAAAGAGAGCAGCGAGCCCAAGATCAAGCAGCGCAGCATCAGGTGCAGACACCCTTACAACAAAATTTTGTTCATGGTCCGGAATCAGATGAAGAGGAGAATGTGATTGGAGAAGAAAATCATTTCTTTACGCCCGATGATATGCCAATTTTCATCACTGAAGATGAGGACTACTCCGAGAATTCAGCTGAACAAAGGGATGAAAATTTCATTTTGGCCAATGAGACAGTTCTTGAGGAAGAGTCCGATGAATACCAAAGAGGATACATGAATGCTTTGTTAGCTCAACAGTGACAATATTCACTCCGAAGTAGAGATGTGCCTATTAATCCAATTCAGAAAAGGAAGGAGGCAGCACCGTCAAAGAATGATCCTCCTAATGTGCAGAAAAAGGGAAAAGAGACCGTTGATCCTACCACCAATAAAACGCCATCAGCAAGTGAACGATCCAATCAACCAAGTGGGTCAAAGGAGAAAACTGAAAAGAAAGAGGTTTCAGCGAAAGAGGTAGAAAAAGTTTCAGTTTTTAACTTGGAAAATGAAATTTCTAAGATAAAAATATCTATTCCTTTGATGAGTTGATGAAAAACAACAATTATAAAGGTCAGGTGTCTAAGATTTTGAATTTAGATCCATCATCTGATATGGTGAACGTGGAGGATGATAGTCCCGAGTTGATTTTTGGGCCATCATTGGAAGGTCAGTCTCAAGATGGTGATGTGGCTCCTTTCTACATCAGTCTCAGGGTGCATGACTTCACGTTACATAATGCTATGTTTGATTCCGGAGCCTCTCATAATCTCATGCCTAATGCCATTAAGGAGAGACTGGGATTGGATATCACTAGAAAGTATCATGACCTTTACTATTTCGATTCCGGTAGAGAAAGGTGCATTGGTCTTATCAAAGACTTGGGTGGTCAGTTTGGATCAGATTCCGGCTAAAAATGTTTTGATGGATGTGGTCGTGGCGGATATACCTCCTAGATTTGGCATGCTTCTTTCCAGATCTTAGGGAGCATAGGTTAAAGGGACAATGTAACTTGATTTCTCCTATGCTACCATTCCCGTGTTCGGTCAGATGAGGAAACTATACCGGGAACAAAAGATGAAGTACATGATCACTAGCAAGGAGAAACCGGTAAATCATGCAATCAACTATATACATATTGATTTAGAATCATTTGTTTTGTATTCAGATAGCTTTAATGATGTAAATAGCCAAGTAGTTCAAGTAGAAGACATTTCCGAGATCACTGAAAATTTCAGAGAGGTCTTAAAGCAAGGAAGACAAAGACTTGATAGTACCACTGAGCAATCAACTGGCCAACAACAACAGCATAATGATGGACAACAAGGACGAGAAACAGGACAAATAGAATTTCAGCATTTGGAAGCGGATGAAGCAGGCTTGTGGATCATGGATTTTGATGGCGCAGTAGGAAGGGAAGGTGCTGGAATTGGCATTTCGATACGCAGCCCTGTTTTCGCCCCAAACAAAGTGCCAAGCAATGTAAGGGTCTGCTCTTATAAACTAGCTTTTGATTGTTCAAATAATGAGGCTGAGTATGCGGCTTTAATTGATGGTTTGAAAATTCTTAGAAAGTTGAATGCCAAAATGATTTCAGTGTATGGCGACTCCGAGTTAGTTATCAAGCAAGTGAAAGGGGAATACCAAGCAAAGCATCCTCGAATGCGGGCCTGCCGCAATGTGGTACTTGATATTTTGAGAGTATTTTCAGATTATACTTTGACATGTGTTCCTCGTGTTCAGAATGTCATTGCAGATTCACTTGCAATAACAGCAAGTAATTTGAAAGTTCTGACGAATTCAAACAACAAGTTTGAGATTCATGTGAAACATCGCCCAGCTATCCCCGACAATCAACGGTATTGGCAAGTGTTTCAATATGATGATGAGATCGATGAATTTCTCCAAAATAAAGGTAAATTCAAAGACACTTCTATTGATGTAGAGTATGATGACAGTGATGCGGATATGGAAGTCAATCAAATGGAAGTTTTGCAGCTCAAAGATAACATCATTCCTAAAGGTCTAATACCTTTAGAGGAGTTGTTCGATCAGGATGATGTGGCTCGAAAACCAAGCTTGCTGCCAACCGAGAAAGGAGTTGAGGATGTGAACATTGGATCAGCTGAAAATCCTAAGATGGTAAAATTATCAAAGGCATTGCCTCCACAGGTAAAAGCAAAGTATATCAGTTTGTTATTCTCTTTTACTGGTGTATTTTCTTGGGATTATTCAGATTTGAAGTCATATGATACAAGTATAATTCAACATGTCATCCCGATCAAGCCAAATCAAAAGCCTTTTCATCAGAAGCTAAGAAGAATAAATCCAAAGCTGCTGCCCTCAATTGAGAAGGAGGTGAATTGGTTATACAAATCTGGTATCATAGTCCCCATTAGATTTTCAGATTGGATTTCAAACTTGGTGCCCGTGCGTAAGAAAACAGGTGAGATTCAGCTATGTATTGATTTTAGAAATCTAAACAAAGTTTCGTTGAAGGAAAACTATCCATTTCCCAAGATGGATTACATACTTCAAAGAGTAGTTGGAGCATCCCGGATGTCACTACTCGATGGTTATTTAGGTTATAACCAAATTCTGGTCCATGAGGATGATTGTGACAAAACAACATTCACCACTTCGTGGGGAACTTTTCATTATGCAAAGATGCCTTTCGGATTGAAAAATGCTGGTGCAACCTTTCAGCGGGTGATGGATATGCATTTGCTAATGAAAAATATGTCTTTCTAGTGGTTTATCTTGATGACTTAACTGTTTTCTCTAATTCAGATGAAGAGCACCTTTATCATTTGAAGATTGTATTTCAGCGGTGTAGGAAGTATGGCATCTCTCTCAATCCAAAGAAAAGTTTGTTTGCTATGGATGAAGGCAAGCTTCTTGGGCATATTATATCAAAGGAGGGAATCCGCATCGATCCAGCCTGGGTGGAGGCCATTCAAAAGATTGATTTTGCGCGAAGTAAGAAACAAATTCAATCATTCAATGGTAAGATGAATTTCTTACGTCGCTTTGTGCCTAATCTTGCAGAACATTTAAGGGAAATCACAAACATGCTCAAAAAAGATAGTGTAGTAAGATGGACTGAGGAAGCAATTAAATCTTTCAATTTGGTGAAATTGGCCCTTTCTTCAGCTCTGGTTTTGATCAGCCGGGACTATACTCAGGATTTTATTTTGTTTTCATTTGCCTCAGATCATACTATGGCAGCGGTCTTGATGCAAAAAAGAGACTAGCTCGAGAAGCCGATTGCATTTTTCAGTAGAACCATAAGGGATGCGGCACTAAAGTATAATATTATTGAAAAATAGGCCCTTGCTTTAGTAAAAGCATTGAAGTATTTTCGGGTTTATATTTTGCATTCTCACATCCTTGTTTATGTCCCTAATGCTGCTGTTAAGGATGTCTTAGTGCAAATGGATCCGGAGGGGAGGAGAGGCAAATGGATTGCTGCCTTGTTGGAGTATGACGTGGAGATCAAACCAACAAAGCTCATCAAAGGACAGGGGCTGGCTAAACTAATGGCTGAGTCAAATCTGCACGCCTTGGAAATTAATCTAATTGCTTCTATGTCCGAGGAAGATGAAGAGAATCTGCCCGCTCAAGTATCAGAAATTTTCCTTCTTTCTCTTTGGTATTCGAACATTGTTTATGTACTCCAAAATCTGTCATCACCACCCGGAATGGCTAAAAACAAAAGTAGGACATTGAAATTGAAGGCTGCAAAGTTTTGTATCATGAATAGTGCACTCTATTGGAAAGATCTCGGTGGTGTCTTGCTCAATTTTTTAGTGGAAGAAGAAGCACAACAGGTAATGGAAGATTTTCACAAAGGAGATTACAAAGGCCATCTTTTTTGGAAGACAACAGCCAATAAAATCTTGAGAGTGGGATATTATTGGCCAACTTTTTTTGCTGATGTGTATAAAACAGTGGCCAGCTGCCACGAATGTCAGATTTTCAAAGGTAAGAGGAAGTTGCAGCCTTTACCACTCAAGCCCATTGAAGTAAGTGCTCCATTTCAGCAGTGGGGTTTGGATTTTATTAGTGAGATTCATCCTTCTTCTTCAGCACAGCATAAGTGGATCCTCACAGCGATGGATTATTTCACCAAATGGATTGAGGCGATTCCTACAAGGTAGGCCACTGATTTGGTAATTATCTCATTTCTTGAAAACAACATTTTGTCTCGTTTTGGCTGTCCCAATAAGTTGATCACTGACGATGCTACAGCCTTTAAATCAAAGAGAATGATTGAATTTTGTCATAAGTATCAAATCACTTTGGGGCATTCGACTGCCTATTACCCACAAGGCAATGGATTGGCGGAATCCTCAAATAAATCTCTTGTCAACATTATCAAAAAGCTGCTGGAAACTAACAAGAAAAGTTGGCACAAAAATTTGGTCAATGCACTTTGGGCAGACAGGGTAAGTCAGAAGAAATCTATAGGCATGTCTCCTTTTGAGCTTGTGTATGGTGTGGACACAGTCTTCCTGACCTCTTTGGCAGTCTCGGTGGTCAAACTTCTGCAAGAAACAGGCAGCAAAGATCATAGTTTGCAGCGGAGAATCAGTCAAATGATTCATTTGCAGCAAACTAGAGAAGAAGTATTTCAGAACACTTCCAAGCTACAAGAGAGGATTAAGAGAATATATGACCGAAAAGCAAAGGCAGACAGGTTTGAGATAGGAGACATAGTGCTGAAATGGGATGCAAGGAACGAAGAGAAAGGTAAACATAACAAATTTGAAAATCTTTGGGAAGGACCATACAAGATTGTTGCATATCGAGGCCAGAATGCTTTCCTTTTGCAAGAGATGAATGGCGAAGAATATCCTAGTGGGCCGGTCAACGGTCGGCTCCTCAAACGGTATCATGTGTGAAATGTTTTCTGTTGTCCTACTCATCATTGTACATACCGGTTTGTTTAAATTCCATTGCAAGTGTGCACTGTTTTCATTCTTCAGTTTGGGGCCCAAGGTGAAGGCTATAAAACTGAGGTTTGATTTTAGTTTTGATTTGGTTTGTTAGAGTCAGGTCTTTCAGTCGATTTCAGTCTTAAAAATGAGTCAATTTTGAGTCACATTTAGTCTTGAAATTGAGTCTTTAAGTCAAGAGTTCAGTTGTGATTTGTCGAAGTTATTGACTCCATGGCCCAATGGACGAAGGCACTATTTGCTTTCCTAGAGATCCGTAGTTCTTGGCACCTCCAAGGAGCTACCATCCCCATTAGAGCCAATGTTAGTGTCGGTATCTTCATCCCTCCATCAGAGATCAAATCCTCTTGTTGCATTTCATATTAGGTGTCCCGCCCAGTTAGTTGCATTCCATTAGGCACATGGATCATCTGACGGTAGTGCTCCTACAGTTTCCCTCATGTCATTTACCTGCTGGCTCATGTTTATTCGTCAAAAGCATACACAATCACCTTTTTGTCTTTAAGATTGCCAAAGGCGTTTTTAGGGTTTCATTGTCATTTAGGTCTTGGGTTTCATCAAGAAGTGTTTCAAAGTGTCCAATAACAGCCAACAGGTACATGAGGAGGTTCCAATGCCAATAAAATTCAAAATCAAGTGCTCAGAGATGTGTCTTTCCTCAAAACTTTGTTTTGAGGAAAAACGGAATATTTTTGCTTTTATTGTACAAATTTATGTAATTTCATTTCTCTCATATGTAAATCACTCCATCTGTAACCCTGGTCACTTTCCCTTGCCCCAGTAGCTCCAACCCCCTGCAAAACAAGCAAAACACAGGTCATTCAGTCCATCACAAGTTCTAATAAAGTGAAAAAGTTCAAAACATAGTTCAAAATAAAGTCATTTTCAAAACATTGTAAAAGTGGGTTTTGCAAACCAAAAATTTAAAGGCTCCTTGTATATAATTCTTTTCTTCAATTGAAAGGTTCATTTGTATTTCAAAAAACAAACTTGAGCAAAGGAAAGTCATGTTTGAGAGTGAGCAAGAGAAAGTGGGAGAAATTTTCCAAAAACCAGAGGCGCGTCGCATTGGGTAACTGGCGTGGCGCATTGAGCCCCAATCTCCAGTTCAAAATTACACAGGCGCGGCGCACATAACTGGCGCGGCGCGTTGGGTTTGATGCGCGACGCATAGAGCCGAAAAGCCCGGAATCTTCAACAACTTCTCCAAAACGCCAAAATCACCCAAATCTTCCAGTGTATAAGTAAGTACAGTCCTCCTCTTGGCTAGTGAAAGGTTTTGCTACAAAGTTTAAGGTGGTTGTCTTATGGTGATTGTTTAAAAAGAAATCAAACCCTATCTCTTGAAATTTCTCAAAAGAAATTGCTGCCTAGGGTTTGTATTGACTATTTAGCCACCAAGTCCACCTTTCCACTCCCTTACTCCATTTTCCCCTTGATTTCCCTATTCCCTAAATTCACACACCCCTAAATTCACTAATCCCATATCCCTTATTCCCATTTCCCAAAACCCCAAATATAAATTCCCAAACCCTAGTCCTATACCAAAATCTCCCAAATTACTCTCTAATTCCCTGTTCCCTTAACTAAACCCTACCCCAACAGTCCCTAAATCCCTCACTGTTTCCTCTCTCCACAGTCAATCATATCATTGTTTCCCTTGGTGGCAAAAGTCAAAACACATCACAAATCACCTACTTCTCATTAAGACACCTCTAATACAGCTCACCCACTAGCAGAGATGGCATCTGATCCCTCATATGATTATGAAAAGGAGACACACAATGACTCAACTACAGAAGTACATGCACTCAAGAGGCCCCATAGAGGTGGCAAACATATTCGAGAAGAACCAACCACTCTTGCTGAGTTACAGGCCTGCCCTCTTGCCATCTCTTGTTTTGAGCACTAGTCCTGCTATGAATTTTATGAGAAAGTTGCTAGCATTCAGTTTCATCATGAGTTGGCTCGTTTGTTTGTGCTGCATTTACATGATGGTCAAGCCACTCTAGCTGGTGTCACTTTCACATTAACACTAGAACCCATTTCACTAGCAACCGGTATTCCTAACATTGGAGAGCAATGGAACAAGAAGCAGCAAATTGACCGGCAGCATTATGAACCGTACATCAAGTCCGGCTATTTGAGACAACTCAGGAGAGTTTTTCCTTTTCGGTACCTCAAAGATTCTTATGCTCCTTTGATGAAATTGATAATGAGGTATTTCAGCTGTGAGGGCCGATTCTCCCGTTTATATGCTTATCATATTAGGTTGCTGATGCATTTTACCAGGGTAAGGATGATGAACATCCCTTACTTCATGTGCCGAAATATCGAGAAGATGACCACTCTAGTGCAGCACAAGACTCCTCAGTAGCAGTTCAACGGTATTTACCATTTTGCTCTCATTAAAATTGTGGTCATTCATCAGCTTGCTTACACGGCATCACTTGGGAGGATTTCATCTCTCGTGAGTTTTTCACAGCTCCTCAGGGACCTTCAGAGGTTTTGCATGAAACAGGTGAACCTTCTTATCAGCATGAGGGTCATGAGACACAGACCACTAGTATGCTGGTGTTTATCACTTATCAGAAGGGCACTAGGCAGTTGTTCGCAACAACAAAGCGAGTATTATCTCCACCTGGGGTGGAAGGGGTATCGCTTACGTCATCCGCACAATAGGTTCAGGACAAAGGCAAGAGGCCAATACAGGATGAGGAGCCTTCAGGTGAGCGAGATACTGATTTCATTCTCATTGAGGTTGATGATACAGATGTGGGCCCGTAAAGTGCAAATCTCAAAGAAATCATCCAAGAGCAGCAGGCGGACATCAATGCCTTGTCCCTCAACTTGGAGAGGGCTAAGTGGATTATAAAGTACTTGGAGCAGAGAAATAAGCAGCTTGAAGATCATTAAGTGATTATGGAGTTGGAAAACATTCGGGAGAATCGCCATGCTGCCCAAAGGAGAAGGGTGGAGCTCACTTCACTTGAGCAAGAGATCAATGTCGATTGGGAGTCTTGGCTTGAAAGAGCCAACATCCACTTAGAGAGATTATTGGAGAAGGCCAACAAGGAGAAAAACTTTTTGAGACACATGGCTTTTCATTACATGGCGAGGAACAAAGTTTGCAAGGCAAGAATCAGGAGTTTGATCACATGTTTTCCTAACGTGGGGAAACATCGTCCACAATTTAAATTTGAAAGGCATGCGCATCTCTATTATAATTTCCATGCTCTCTGCTTTGGAACTCATTCTTATGATAGAAAAATCTATAAGCGTGTAGATTTTAGTGGTGATTTGTTATTTCTTAGCTCTTTATATGCAGCAGCCAAGCTGATACCCTGGACTTCAGCGAAGGTTTTGCATTTTGCTACATTTATATTAAATAGAAAAACAATCATGTCTGCTATAAAGATCGTTTTCCTTTCCACGTGTGCTGGTTATTGTAGTTCTCTTTGATTCCATCAAAGAGTGCAAAGGTTCAAGAGCTATTCACCCCAAAGCCATCCTACACAAATATTTGATTAAAGGAATTACTAAGTCCCCACAGTCAGCACAATATTTGTATGGTAATTTCTACAACTACAATTATAGTTTAGTCTACTCGTGGCCATGAAAGATACTCACAATTAGAATCTTAATCTCCGTGGATCAATTCAGAGACGGTGGTTTTTAATGGTTATATAATAGCATGGCGAGCAAACTGTAACAAGGAGTCAACTATTTTTCAAGTCCCATGTCATTCCATCTCTTGACTTCATTCTGTGTAATTTTTAATTGTGTGTAGGCTTTCATTATACAAAGATGTGGAGTAAGAACTATTACACATATAACCATTTCAGCACTTTCACACAATGAAAACCTCTTTATCTCGCTGCCATGATCTAATTTTTCATCTTGTCATGACGAACCACATTGGTTGGTTCAAAACTTGTGGGCAAATATTTCTTGATGTGACTAGTACCAGATTTTCTTCTTATAATCATGATAAAGTTTTGTTTGGTTGCAATACTAATGGGATTGATTTGGCACTCTAACTATAATTTAATTTTATTCACTTTTTTTCTAAATTTTACTTATTGATCACTTGTCCTTGATCGAACTTAATTATATCAAATATATTATTATGGTTCTATTTCTTAATGTAGTCTATCACTATTCAAGCTATTTCATATTGACATTGTGTGGAGGGTGGAGGAAGCATTTGTATTACAAATCACACTTCTCCACACCTCCTCACTCTGCATTGAGTAAAACTTTATACAAAATGAATAGCAAAAACCTTTTTCTAAATCAAAAGCAATTGATATCCTAAAAAAGTGATACAAAATTCAATAAAAGAGAAACATGATAGGTTTAAAATTATGTTTTCAATTTTTATTATCGAATGCACATAGTGTTGAGGTGTTTTCATTCTCTGTGATCAAGGAATAAACTTCTAATTTGAGATCATACCCCGCACAACTGTTAATGTTGATACATTGTGTGGAGTGCAGAAGTGTGGAGGAAGATAGCTTTCTCTACACTCTGTAGAATGTATCAACAAACAACTATTATTCGTAATTTCAAGCTAATGTGGCAACCATCTCGCATACTAATATGACAACCATCCTCCAATATACTCCACCTTAGTTTTGATACTCTGTGTATTGATAAATGTGAAAGTGCAGAGGCGCAGTGGTGCATAGAACACAAATTAACAATAAAACATAGACTGATACATTGTGTGGAGTGTAGAGATACAAAGGAAGAGAATGGAGGGAGATAATATGCAAATATTAATATTCTTGTGAAATGCGCGGAGGTGGGAATTGATAGATTGCAGAAATGATGATGGAAACAAAGCTTCCACATTGCCTTAATTGCGTCAACATATAAATAACTACCAAAACAGGTGATAGATTGTGGAAATGATTATGGAAATGGAGTGTTCTCAAATAATGAGAAAATGTGGACCTTGCAAAAGGCTTTCATTTTGCACACTATGGTAATTATGTGGAGTGTGGAAGTGTGACAGAAGCTATGCGAAGGTGGCTTTCATTGTGCAAGGTACAAATGTGTAGAGGTGGAAATAACGACAGATTGCATAAATGTGAGCATTCACGAAAAAATGTGAGCCCAACACAATAAAACAACCTTAATCAATTAATTAACAGTAAAAATCGAAACTATATTATATTACAACTATTATCTTCTTATCACATTTAATTAAATAAATATTTTTGATACAAAATAATATAAAACTCTACTTTCACTACTTTCATTCTTGTTATTTAATCAATATTCAAAAATTCCTTGAAAAATGAGTTTGATATACCACGGATTTAATAATTCATGATCAAGCATGATGACTTGTCGATGGGTTTAGTGAAGCCATTAATTATAGTGTGCTCAAAGGCCTTGAATATGATGTCCATTTTTTTTTCAACATATTTTTGAGAGTCAAATTCGAATTATGTGCACCATATTATTGTTATGATAAATAGTTGTTAAAGTAAATAAAAATAGATTCTTGAGACCAACTAAAAACAAGATGAAAAAAATAAGACAACTTTCATTTTCAAAATACCTCGCACTCCCATCTAATCGCAAATGCCATTTTGGAAAAAGGAGAGAATAGCTGAAAGCATGATGTCATTATGGTAAAAGGAGAATCCACTTTATAGTTTATTAGACACTACAGTAAGTTTAGACACAACTAAATCCTAATGTTAAATAAAGTGATAAAGGTTAACTTAAAATTAAAGAACCACATAAATGGTAAATCATGATAATATTTTGTAAATGAATTTAAATAATAATATTAAATATTAAATACAATAATATTTTAGAAAAGAGAAAATCCATTTAGATGTGAGTAATATTTTAACTTGAGAATAATTAAATGGTAAATGCTGATTATATTTTGTAAATGTATCTATATAATGATATTAAATATTAAATACAATAATATTTTAGAAAAGAGAAAATCCATTTACATGTGGAGTAATATTTTAAATTGAGAATAATTAAGCCCGTATGGGGTAGCTCAAGTCATAGTGGTCATGGAAATGAAGTCTCACCGAATCGGAAGTCTTGGGTTCAAATCTTGGGCTACCCTTCCCCCGTAACAGGGTGTGTAATGGACATGAAAATCGGAGAGTCCTACCAAGCTTACAAAAAAAAAAATTGAGAATAATTAAAAGTATGATGTTATGTTTGGCAAAATAAAATTTCTTTGCCAACGAATGAGGAGGGAAGATATTTTGTAAAGTTATATGTCTGAAATTAATATTAATGATAAAAATAAAGTTTTCAAAGTGAATTTTCAGATATGGGGAATTTAGATATGGGAGTGAGGTGGGATGTGATAGGTGGAGGGGCAATGTGATGGTTATCCCACTTAGAAATTATGGGAAGGGACATGTCATGCCATTTATCAAGTTCTCGGTGATGTGATGTGGTTACATGTTATATGGATGTTTTACATCACATGTCTTATATTTGGTATGTGTTTATGAGACATGGTTGGTTGAGTGAAACACATAATATTTAGGTTGTTTACTCAGTCATGTGCCATGATGCACCACTTCATGGACTTAGAATTATGTTGGCTCGAGCATGTAGGAGTGTTGAGTGACACACCCACTGATTAGTTTGGGCACATTTGAGTGTTGGACACCACACTTTTTTTGTATGTCGACTCGAGCATATGAGAGTAGTAGGTGACACACCCAACGGTTATCTCAGGCACACTTGGGTTCCAAGTGATACACAATGTTGGCTCAAATGCACATAGGGGTCAATCGAGGTGTGTTATGGTTGTGGAGTTATATATGTTGAGTTTCTTACGAAATCGAATAGACATGGGTACCCCAAGGGCTGTGAGAGGAAAATGAAGACGATGGTTCATATTACCCCATCCATCATGTATATATAACTGGGCAAGTTCGATTGGAGGAGACAAGGAAGTTTGGTTTGGACAATAGAATAAAACATAGTATGGTGACTTAGGTGGTTTTGCGGTGAAGGCAGGCCACACGAACTAAAATTTGGTGATTATGGTCGCATGACTAAAATTTGGTGATTTCAGTCATAGGTAATAAAATTTGGTGATTTTGGTGGTGGAATTGAAATTTGGTGATTCTAGTCACAAGAGCCAAATTTTGGTGATTCTAATCCTAGGAGTCGAAAACCAATGATTTTGGTGGTGGAACCAAAATTTGGTTATTTGATTGAGCCAATTTGAGTTGAGATGAGTCATGCAATGACTTAGCACGAGCGACTTGGAGTAAGGCCTCACCTAGGGGCATGCTGGGTAGGGTTTTCTTATAGTTGTTTTAGTGACCTTGTGTGATGGTGTTGGGAGGTGTGGTATCATGGAGAGGGAATGCATGTGGCTATCATAGAGTGAGGTCACATTATGAGATCATGTGATATTTTAAGTTGGCCGAATTTGAACAAATTTTGGAGTTTGGTAGGGTGGACAAGAAATTTGGTATTTGGGCCAAATCTAGGGTTTCCACTACACAAAAACTTGAGGTTAAATAGAGAACAACAATTTTGTATGAAGGCGCTAGTTTGGTCATATATTGTAGTAGAGGAGCTTGACACTTGTAGTTAAAGGACTCTTACAATGACATGCAGATGAGGCATTGAACAGGCTGAGGTTCTGTACATAACTATAACTCAAGTTGTTCTAATTGGCTAAGTTCTAGGATTTTTGCATTGTATATGGTGTAATACCTATATGTTTGTAGGTTTTAACCCCGTACAAAAATTACCTGCATATGAATTCTAAAACAAAAAATAAACATTTGCGAGAGCATAACACATAAAACAAATATACATAGATATTTTCCCCTGGATCCCAAAACTGGGACTACCAGATTGATTTTTCATTATGTTCCTTTCAATGATACAATACATATATATACATGTTGAAGCATCTGTAAACGCTAATCCATTAACCCTGGACTAGAATGTAACCGTAGTTCCCTTGACTGGATCTACAAAATACCATGGACCAAAAACCATCGCGCCCAAAACCATGTGCAAAAACCATGCGCAAAACCATAGGTAGGTTCGCCTCTGTGACCCCCCCGCTATGCATCAGCGCAATGAAAGGGGGTATCCGCCCCCCTCTAACCCCCCAATTCCACTACTGGGGCTAGTCGTGGAAAGAATATAACACAGCCCAACATTCTCCCACTTATTGTTTTCTCTCCACGGGAGAGCTTAGTCATTGATCCAACCTTGCAACGCCCATTGTTTCTCTACACCAAGAGAACTTCTTAGAGATCACATATTTTGTCAATGCATCTGCACTATTATTTAAAGTGTCCACCTTTACCAAGAACACCTTTTTGTCTTCTATCATATCCCTCACAAATTGATACTGAACATCAACGTGCTTTGTCTTTGAATGATAAGCAGGGTCCTTTGCCAAGAAAATTGCACTTTGGCTATCACAGTCTATCCTTATAGCTCATTGTACTAACCCCATACTTGAACACAATCTCTGCAACCAAACTGCTTCCTTACTTGCATGAGTGGCTACCATGTATTATGCCTTTATAGTTGATAGTTCCACTACAAATTGTCTGTTACTCATCCAACTAACTACACCTCCAAATAGGTTAAACACATACCCACTTGTAGATCTTCTCTGATCCAAATCTCCAACCCAGTCTGCATCAACAAAGCCACAAATATCCAAAAATATGTCCAATCCTGGTCTTCCTTGGTAGCACAAACCATAATCACTAGTGCCATGAAAATACCTAAAAACCCGCTTCATTGTTGTCCAATGCTCCTTCCTAGGTTTTGACATAAACTTGCTCAATACTCCCACTGCATGTGCAATGTCTGGTCTAGTACAGACCATCGCATACATCAGACTTCCGACTGCACTTGCATATGGAACACGGGACATGTCCTCTTCCTCTTCTTGTGTCTTGGGACATCATTCAGTAGATAACTTTACACCTACAAGAATAGGAACCTTCATTGGTTTATTATCCTACATATTAAACCTTTGTAGTATTGTCTCGACATACCTCCTCTCGTTTAACCATATCTTCCTCTTTGCCCGATCTCTCTTAATTTCCATGCCCAAAATATAGTTTGCAACACCAATATCTTTCATGTCGAATTTGGAGGACAATTGGGTCTTCAAATCCTGGATAATTTATTTGTCATTCCCAACCAACAACATATCATCCACATACAAGACCAGATAAATAATAGGGTTACCAATTAATTTAAAATACACATAGTGATATTCTTTGCTTCTAGTGAAGCCAAGTCCCTATATAAATGTATCAAATTTCTGATACCACATCCTTGGTGACTGTTTTAACCCATACAGAGACCTTTTTAACTTGCATACCAATTCTTTCTTACCCTTCACCACAAAGCCTTTAGGTTGCTTCATGTATATCTCTTCTTCCAGATCCGCGTGAAGAAATGATGTCTTCACATCCATCTGTTCTACCTCAAAATAAAAAGCAGCAGTAACAGATAAAAGTAATCTAATAGAAGCTACCTTGGCAACAGGAAAAAAAATATCACCAAAATCAATTCTCAGCACCTAGGAATAACCTTTTGCTACCAACTAAGCTTTGTATTTCTCCACCTTTCCTTCTTCATTCATCTTCTTCTTGAACATCCATTTGTTTCCAATGTGTTTCCTTCCAGCCGGAAACTCCACCAGATCCCAAGCCTCATTTTTGTGCAATGATGCCATTTCATCAACCATGGCCTCTTTCCAGAGTTTTTCATCCTCTGAATCTACTGCTTCCTTCACAGTTCTGGGATCATCATCAGTAATAGATAAATCAAAATTTTAACAGAAATCAGATGGACTATACCTTTCTGGCTTCCTTCTTTCTCGAGCTGATATTATCACAACCGGAGTTTGTGGCTCTTCATCTTCTTATTCCTCTTCTGCTGTAGAGTCTGATTCTTCCTCCTTAAGCTCAAACTCTATCTTCTCAGGTTCCTTTGGTTTGACTTCATGTTTAATAACATAGTTCATCTCTCTGAACACCACATCTCAGTTGTACACAACCTTCCTTGTTACTGGCTTCCAAAGCTTATAACCCTTTAAACCATCCTTATACCCAATAAAGATGCACTTTTCCAATTTACTATCCAACTTTTTTCTTTTCTCCTTTGGAACATGTACATATTCATCACATCCAAATACCCTCAAATGTGAAAGAGAAGGTTTCTTACCAGTCCATACCTCTTGTGGAGTCTTATCCTCCAACGTTGATGAAGGTGATCTGTTGACCAGGTAATATGCAGTCTCCACCGCCTCTGCCCAAAATTCCTGTCCTAACCCGGCACCACTGAGCATACTTCTTGCCCTTTCCATCAGTGTCTTATTCATTCTTTCTACAACTCCATTTTTCTCAGGTGTGTATGGCATAGTCTTCTGCTGTGCTATACCACACTTCTTACAAAATTCTTCAAATTCCTTCTTGCAAAACACTCCACCGTTATCTATCCTCAGCACCTTTATCTTCTTCTGTCTGGTTTTCCACCAAAGCCTTGAATTATTTAAACCTATCAAAGACTTCACATTTCTTCTTGAGGAAATATATCCATGTATTCTTTGAGAATTCATCTATAAATGATACATAGTACACAAACTTACCCAGTGATGGAACCTTCACATGTCCAAACACATCACTATGCACAAGCTCTAATATTTGTTTCGCCCTCTTACCACCAGAGGGGAAACTCACCTGATTCAGCTTCCCATATACACAATTTTCACTGAAATCAAAATCCCGAGAGATATTAGTCATAACTTCTACCATACCTTTACCATGAAGTATTTGAATTCCCTTCTTTCCAATATGTCCAAGCCTTTGATGCCATAGCATGGTCTTTTCTCCAGAGACCACTAGATTTTCTGCTCCACTTTCAGGAACCACAAAAATGTTGCACCCATCAATAATGGTGCTACCTTATAGCTTGAATAGAGTTCCAATCTGAACTCCCCGCATCAATACCAGTGCTCCCCGAACCGTCTTGCAGGTATCTTTCTCGAACACTGGTTTTACACCTGTATCATCCAGCTTGCTTACAGAAATTAGATTTTTGGCCAATGCAAGAATATGCAGAACCCATGGAAGTGTTTTAATCCTTCCACCTTGCAACTTCAAATTTGCTTTTCTACGACCAACGATTCTAGCCTTCCTGTCATCCCCCAAAAATACATCACCACCATCATATTTCTCATACTCGCAGAACCACTCTCTATGGGGAGTGAAGTGAAAGGATGCACCTCAGTTAATCAACTATGCATCATGATCTACATGTGTACTTGAATAAGAAGCCAAGTACACATCCCCACCTTCATGTGAGGTGGTTTTCGCCTCTGCATAAGGAGCATCATCAGATCCCTTTCCTTTCTAGGAAGCTTTAGATTTACAGTCCCTTTTGTAGTGCCCTTCCTTTTCGCATTTCCAGCACACCTTTACAGGTTTTCCTAGAGATTTAGATCTACCTCTAGCTTTAGATCTCCCACTCGAGGACTTATTTTTGTTTCTATTCTGGGACGATCCTCATATAGACAAGGCATCACCATTCTAGCTATCCATATTTTTTTGTCTCATCTCCTCTGTAAGCAAGGATGAGACTATTTGATCAAACTGCAAGGTAGTTGCGTTGCTACCTATTGCAATAACCAGACTATCCCACGAATCTGGTAGAGAACACAAAAAACTAATGCACTTATCTTCATTTGAAATTTTAATATCAATAGATAATAACTGGCTTACCACATTATTAAATGCGTTCAAATGCTCTGTCACCGAGTCCCCATCTTTCATCCTCAAGTTATACAACTTTTTTAGTAGGAACAATTTATTCACCAGAGACTTAGATTGGTACAAAGTCCCTAACTTGTCCCACAAAACCTTTGTCATAGCTTCCCCTGATACATTCAACAATACTGAATTTTAGACACACAAATGTATTGTGCTTTTTTCCTTCCGATCCAATTTCTTCCATTCTTCATCAGACACTCCCGTTGGTTTAGTACCTGGATATACCACGATCCACTGATCTTTATCCACCAACAGATCCTCCATCTTGAGTTTCCACAACTCAAAACTCTGACCATTAAATTTCTCGATCTCTATATTTCCACTGCTCACCATCTTCTTTCACCACAAGAATCGATCCCGCAGACCTCCCACTGAACAGGGTCTACCACAGGCCCGAGCAAAACCCCTTAGCAGCAAAGGCTTCCCCTTGAAGCCAAAATAGCTCTGATACCAAATGTAGGTTTTAAACTAGTACAAAAATTACCTGCATATGGATTCTAAAAACAGAAAATAAACAATTGCGAGAGAATAACACATAAAACAAATATACACAGAGATTTTCCCCTGAATCCCAAACCGGGACTACCGGATTGATTTTCCATTATGTTCCTTTCAATGTTACAATACATATATATACATGCCAAAGCATCCATAAACCCTAATCCATTAACCCTAGATTAGAACATAACCGTAGTTTCCTTAACCAAATCTACAAAATACCATGGACCGAAAACCATCGCACCCAAAAACCATGTGCGAAAACTATGCACAAAACCATAGCTAGTCATGGAAAGAATATAACACAACCCAAAAATGTCGTTATCCTGCATGTGTTAGGTTGAATGCTTCCAACACTACATATACATGTGATGTTGATGATGTATGTTTGATGATTGTATTGCACATCGTAAAAGAAGAAATTGGTTAAGTTAATATTCTATTAACACTTAACTAATTGATAGAAGTTGAGGTGTAGTCTTGGTGGAGTACCATTGCACTAGTATTAGTTGATTGCAAAACACGCTAGTGTTGCATGCTCAGATGGTCATGATGCACCAAAAGAACCACATAACTATGCATATCCCCTAGGGTTGTGACAATTTGTATTAGAGAAAATATTAGAGTAAGATTTGCGTAACGATGTCAAATTAGAGATGGATTTGTGGGTTCAACTCGTTTCGTGATGAGACATGTTGAGTTAGTGACTTGGTGGAGATTCTGGGATGATGCAATCGTTTGTAGTGAGGAGGATTTCTGGTATTGAGATGAGGGTACCATGTACCTTATATGACATACAATAGCATGGGAAGCTCCTAGAATTTGAAGGGAATGACATCTAGTGAAGATTGTGAAGTTTGGTGCACATTGCTATTTGAGATGTGTTCTCATTCTTGTATGAGTCGGATAGCATGGATAAATATGGAGGTTGTTCATAGGGCAATCATCTCGATATTGGATGAGAAAGGTTTGCATGGGATGAGTTAAGGTTGGCCATGAGAGGGATTGGCCAAGTGTCTATCGTGACTTGAGGAATGAGGTTATTCAGGTGAGAAAACTCAAGAAAAAAGGGCACAATAGTTGATATTGTAGATAATTATAAGGATTGATTGGATGTTCATCATCATACTTCACTATGATCTAGGAGGAGATCTCGTGACCTGCTGGGAGAGATGGCGTAAGGGGATGGAGACATTGATAGAGACACGAGCTAGTCAAAGATGGAGAGTGATGAGAGGATGAGGACTTGAATTTTAGGAGCTTAAAATGGAAAATTGATGGATTTGTAGTTATTACCAAGAGAGCCATAATATGGATGTGCGTGGTCTTGGATTAAGTCTGACTTGTTGATGAGCTTGGATTAAGTGATTTCGATGGACGAGGTACATCCTTGATTCATACATATGAGATGTTTCTCCTTGGAGAAAATTTGGTATATGGGGTCAGATTTGGAACATCATTTGCATGATCCAGCAGTGAATTTGAGAAAATTTGGTTGTACCTATAATGAAACCTTTGGCTAGGACACATGGGCATTAATTGGGTTGAATCTTGGAGACTTAACCATTATTGTAGCATGCGTTATAGGATGGGATGATTGATGAGCCTGATTATTCCATGAAAAGAATCCTTCTTGAAGAGGAGGACATGCACATATTTGGAGACCACTTGGTTTAGAGACCTTGGGTAGTACTTGGATCGCTTTTGAGGATGGTGAGACCTTTCCTCCTTCACAAAGATGGGAGAAGATTTTTTTTCATATCCAAGGAAATGAGGAGTGGATAGACTTGGCCGATGATAGAAGTAGTGGATTCAAATGAAACTTGGTGGAGCACCATGAAGTGAGATTATAGACATTGAGACATCAAGAGAGGACTACATGATTGATTCAATGATATATCAGTTTGGAGATCTCTTAACATTATTGGGTGTGGTGTAGTCATTGGTTATGGATGAGAGTGTGATTAGACTTATGGAGAAACAACTAAAAATGATAGGAGGACATGCATTCTCATGGTATGTACATGATGGACAAATTATCTACTTGACTAGTGTAGAATTTGAGGGCTAGCAATGTGCAAAGACATGCTATATTTGATTCTAAGTATGGTAGCAGGGTTCACAAGTGGCTCATTCCTTATAGAAACATGACATAGTTTTGAGATAAAGTCCTTTCACAAATAATTTGGACAGTGAGGATGGTTGTGACATATTGTGTTGATAAAAAAGATTGTACACCTTTGTGGTTTCTCATGGAGAATTGAAGATGGGTTTCCACATTGATGCTTTAGTTTGCAACTTGTTGAGTTTGACTTTGTTAGCTAGAGAATTACTAAGGATGGAAATTATTGTGAGAGGGGGAAGATGTCAAGCCCTAGGTGATGCAACATTGTTACATGGCGTACATACATTTTGGATCATTTAACTTATTTTGGGCATGCATGCATGAGATGAAATTGGTTAAGTGAATTTTAAGATATTGTGGTTGCTTGCATGGTCATGTGCCATGGTGCAACATTTCATGGAATTAGAATTATGTTGGATCAAGTGTATGAGAGTGCTAGGTGGAAAATCCACCAACTAGGTCAAGTGCATTTGGGTGTATGTTGGTTCGAGTGTATGGGAGCATCTAAAAACACACCCATTAGTTCGCTCGGGTGCACTTGGGCATTGGGTGACACAATCAGTGTTGGCTAGAATTCATATGTGGGTCTCTTGAAGTATGTTATTGTTTTAGAGTTATATATATTTATTCAGCTCAAGTAAACAAACAAACGTGGGTATCCCAAGGGGAGGAAAACTCACATGAGGGTCCACATTACTTTATCCATCACACACACACACATATTTATTGAGTGAGTTAAATTTAGGTAGACAAAGGAGTTCAGTTCAAACATAAAAATGAAATAGAATATGGTGACTTAGGCGGGTCTGCGGTGAAGGACGATTGCACAGACCAAAATTTGGTGGTTCTGGTTATAGGAGCTGAAATTTGGTGATTTTGGTGGTAGAACCAAAACATAGTGATTCTATTGCGCTAAGTTGGATTAAGATGACTTGTGCGAGTGTTATAAAATTATATATTATAGATAAATGGAACACATAAATTATTGTAGAAATATAAACACATAAAACACATAAAGCAAGAGAGACACAGATATACGTGGTTCACCCAATTTGGGCTACATCCACGAACAAGCAACCAGTCCTTCCTTTTATATTATCCAATAAAATGAAGAGATACAACCTACAACATATTTGTTGTAATTCATCCCTCCTGGGGCTTATATATGTGTCACAACCTACAACATATTTGACGTATTTGACGTATTCACAACCTACAACATATTTGACGTATTCACAACCTACAACATATATGTGCCTTGATGGCTCCTTCGCCCCCCCCCCCCCCTGTTAGCAATGTGTGCAATGGGGAATTAACCAATTCTCAATTTAAATTGTGTGCTTTGCTCCAATTATGCCTCACCGGAAAGCTCAATGTCAGAGTTGTTGCATATTATGTGTCAAGGGGAGGCTCAAGAAATCACTTTAGAGTTGATTCCTTTGCTCAATTGTTTTGGGAGAAAACTTGGGTATTCGTCCAAAGGGAAATTAGTGACAATTAATGGGAAATTTTAGGGAAAAGGGGATGCCTCTCAGATTCTGGGATTGATATTGATTTCAAAGCATGGATCCTATTGTAGTTTCTACAACCCCCTCCAAAATTGTGCCTACCTTCAAATTTTTGAGCCTCCTTATGATCATGCCATATTTCTCTTCAATCCATTAAGTTCATGCTCAGTCATGTTGTCTAAGTGTTCATGTCTTCCTTTGGGAATTCTAAGTGTCAGTCTACTTGCTTTCACTTACCCAACTCTTGATGTCTTCATAAGCACACATGCCAAGATAGGCTAAGTGCACTTCATAGTGATAGTGTTGTGCACTCTTTTTTAGTAGTGATTGTGCAACCCTTGCTGAAATTCATTACAAAACCCTTGCTAATAGCCATTGTGCAGTCCTTGCCAACAATAATTGTTCAGTTCCCTATGACAGTGATTGTGTAGTTCCCACTATTAGTGTAAGCGAATTCTCTACAGATAGTGATTGTGTACCCCTTCTTGATAGTGATAGTGTACTTCTTCAAATTCAATATCATCACACTTCTTAAAGGCAATGTACTCACTCTTGACTCCAAGTTTCTTGGCATGCACTAAGCACCCTCACAAATCATAACCCTAAATGCATGTCTTCAAGTGTCGCTTTCACTTGCTTTAAAATATCCTAAGAGAATCTTGGCACATCTTGTAGAGGTAGCTCCAATGCACTCTCTTACACTATATGATGTTATCTACCATAATAAAATTTGTTAGACACTCTCCCATAGCATATGACATGTTTTGATTGCATTTGATACTTGTGTCGTAAAGGCTTACATCCTAACTATCACACTTGAGGATAAGTGTTGTTTTATCATAGCATCAATGCATTCATATTTGTTTTGGGCATTGTGAATATCCTTCACATGAGTTTGATTTTGAATTTGTGTGTGATCATGTTTGGGACCTATTTTTACGCTCTTACTCTCTCCTTCTTGTCTCACTAATCCAACACTTAGTCAATTTTTCTATCCTTCCTTGTCCTCATATCATGCACAAGTTATGAACACCTTTAATATTCAATCAAGTGATGAGAACATTTTGCGCTTTCAAGCCTCATTCATGAGCCTCTTTCTACTTACACTTTCCCTCTGCACCCATCTTGAGTACATTTCCCTTCACATTATGCATTGTGCATCCCTAGAGCACAGTCAATCAATGCTTACTGCTTACACTTTCCCACTGCACAAATCCTTGATCAACCCTACCTTCTATTGTGTATTGATCACTCCTGATAGTGAGGTATCCTTTAACCCCTTACAATGGTAACCTGCGCAATACTAATTCCTCCCTTCCTTCATTGCACATTGAGAATTCCTAGGGAAAAATAATTCAATTTGTTATTGATTACACTTATCCTCTATGAAATGCGTTAATCAAACTTTCCTTCATTTCACATTGTACAGTCCTAGTGGATATTAAGGTTATTCCTTGGCCCTTCCATTATTGACCTGCGTAATCCGCATAGCCTCCTCCTACATAAACGTGCAGTACACAATCATTGTGCCCAAACTTGTCACCCTTGTCTCCTGGACTTGCCCACTGCAAAAATTATTTCCTCTCCCACTTGTCATTACATAATGCACACTTCCAACACTCAAGCCTCCATCCCTTGCCTCTTGAATCTAGCATCTCCACCCAAGAAGGCCCCTCTCTAAGTCTTTGTGTGATGATGCACCATCATATTCAACACCTCAAATGAGAAAACAAAGATAAAAAAAAAGTGACCTTGGGGACTGATGTTGTCTTGTCATGGGTGAACTTCATTTTCAAGTGATATCATCCTACCATGGAAAGATGATGCCCAAGGAGGTCAATAAGAAGAGGTTACAAAGAGGACACTGGTGGAGATAAGACATAAATATTCTATCATGCATCATTAAGGGAATCTCAAACCATGATAGAGATATTGAAACTCATGTTGACTTAGAAGGTGTTGTCACTCATTGCATTATGAGTTTTGAGTTGATCAAAGTTCCCAAAGAGTAGTGAAGTTTTAAGCCATATTCTAGGCCACAAAAGCACTCAAGACCAAATTGGATCCTCTCCATTTCATAGTGATCTGAACAAGATTTCCAACGGTATATAGAAGTCTAGAAATGGACTCCTGGATCATAAGTTAGATCAGGTTAAAGATAACCCTTTCAAGGCCACAAAACAAAGGAGAGATGGCTAAGGGTTGGGCTCATCGAAATCGCAAATCGGGGCTTACTGAAGCACTACCAAAGAGGAAGACATCAAAAGTTGCAATCGAATGATCATCGATATCACAAATTGCATATCGGAAGGTCCAGTCCATTGGCTTATCGGGCATATCAGCGGGTCATGACGTAGAGCGCTGATATCGCATATCAGCGATCGAAGGCACAAAGGGGTGGCACACGAGCACTTGGCCATCGAAATTGTCGATCTCTTATATCACAAATTGCATATCGGTGTGACCAGGCTTATTGGCGATCGGCAGGCCCCGAGAGTTCATCGCAATTCGCGAATCGGTGGATCAGTGGGTGTACCACTCTAAAAGCCTTGCAATATCATGATTTTGTGATAATAGTGTAAAGCACCGAAAGGGCTGAAAAAAAGATTAACAAAGAAAAGAAAAAAACCAAGGGAAGGTGGCTCCTTTCTCTCTCCTCTAGGGGGGACACGTGGCAGAATATGGTTGGTCCCACATATCAGATTTCTCGCGGATTGGTGATCAACGATGTTGAACGGAATTGGGGTTAAATAGGCCACAATGTGGGGAAGCGCCGATATAATGTTAAATCACCGAGGAAGGCCGATAAACTTTAACAAAGAAAATCAACGCAAAAGCAGGGACATGAGAGCCTTTTTCTCTCTCATTTAGGGGACCATGTGGCAAAATATCATTGGTCCTTATGAATCAACATGGAAGCTGACGTCATCCTAACGTGGTAGTACAGAGGACACGTGGCATGCAGATTTAGCATTTTCAAGGGTCCTATGGGGGAATTTTCGGGTGACACGTGTCACGACTGATAGGGTGACATGTGGCAGTGATGATGTCACCCATCACAAATTGCATATCAGTGATCGCACAATTCAAGGCCCTCCTCCACCGTAGTCCCTCCATCCTTGCGATTGTGATATGTGGGGGATCCCCTTGGATGTGATATTTTATTTGTCATATCATATGAATACTTCACGTCCAGACAGTTGGCCTGTGCTATGAAAAGAGTTGAAGGGGTCTATCTCTCCCGGCTTGCGATTGCGACCCGCAAAGACCCTTCCAGATGCGATATATTATGTGTTATAACTTATGAGGATTTAGCGTCTGGACAATTGGCCAGCACTATGAAAGGAGGTAAAGAGGCTTCCTCTTCCATGTTGGGATTGCGATACCTCAGGTGGGCCCAATCCTGTAGATCGATGATCGCAATGTCAAGGGGAAATGTTAAAGGTAAAATGTTATAAGTTGTTGGTATGTGGGATTTCATATAATAAAGGTAAAATCCCCCGACAGGTAGTTCAATGGCCCTAGCGCCTGAGGACTAAGCACCTAGTCATAGCTCCCGATCACATGAAGGAAAAGGGGTTCAATCATAAGGGGCCAAGGAGGATCGGAACTCGCCTATTTCGTGAGGTTATAGTGAGAAGGGCCAGCACAGGAAAGTCATTTATATTACACCGTGAGTGCATTATCAGGCATATCAAGGCACTGATAGTGTTTTTCAAAGATTTAATGGTGTGAAGAGTTGGTAGCTATGGTTTTTAAGAAAATAGTTTGTGCATTCAAACCTGACATGGGCTGATCTAGAAAGGCCCATTGTGACACGGAATCAGGGTCAGTGCCGATAGGAGTGAAAAGTGACTTAGTAACTCAGGAGGATTTAATTATCAAGCATGGTGTCCCATATAGAGGGAAGACGAAGTACCGCCCCAGGGTCTCCTACTTCAGTACTGCTACATGAAACTAATGGTACCCACTCCTAGCTTTAAAGAATGAATGGTTCAAGCAGTAAAGGTAGAAGTGAAAGGAGTCAGTTAAAACAACACAGGAGGCCACACATAGAGCGAACTACAACTTGAAGCAGAGGCGATCATAGGGATGGGAATAGAGATATTTCATTTACATTTCCATCTGATTGTTTACTTATTTATTGTCCCGTAATGTGCCTTCTTTCAATGAGGCAATTAATTATGCAATGTTTTTGGGCCACAGAGTCGTTCCTAGCTGAGAGAGCTAGTCAACCTCACAGCTCAGACTTGGCCAAAGATATTTTTGCTGTAATGAATGTCCATGCTCCCCTTTCCAGATAAATAGGGGGAAGCAACACTTAACAAAGGTTCAGAAATCCTAAAGAAAACCCTACATGTTATTTTCAGGTTGTATAACATCATAATACATATCTTTGTGAATATGAAGAAATGATGGTGATTCCCCCTTCAAGTATTACAGTATGTTATCCCTCTATTAAAACCCATTATGTTCATGTTTCTTCTCTGAATTCATGCAATCATAGCTGCTAGAAATATTTCAAGCTTCTTCATAGATTCATTTGTATAGATATGCCATAGATATGTTAATGCATGTGCTTGTAAGTTCCTCATAGATTCATTTGTATTGACATTGTTAATGCATGTGGCTGTATGGATTTTTGAAATTATATCTTTAAATTTGTGCTACATGAATCATAGCATTCAATCCCTCTCTTATCCATTACATCTACTTGTAACTCAAATAAGTATAGAAATTCTTAATGCCTCAAACTCTATGTGTTAAGTGTAGAATTCTTGATGCTTTAAGCACTACGTGATGAGTTGCTCTTTCTCCTTATCTTCTCTCATTTTCTCTACAAAATATTATTAAACTATAATTCCTTGAACCACTCGGCCTCCACTATTTCATTCATATATTTATGTGATTTGTACATGTGAAGAAATACCCTAAATCCATGTCTTACTCCTTTATATGAATAAACCAGCTCATTCTCTTATATGTGTGTGTGTGTGTGTGAGAGGGGCCTCCCTTTTACTGAGAATCATTTGAGACACTCCAAATCTAGATGTGCCCAAGCACTGGTCTTGTAAGAAATCTGAGGCTGTCTCTGGGAGCTACAACATCTTCTGGTGTTGTTGCCGGGGAACATATTGAAGGAATTTTTCCCCTGGGATACAACAAGTTGAGCACTCTTTGTGTAGGTGAGTGAAGTATGTTCTGATTGCATCCGCATCACCTTGGCAACTCCACAAACCCCATTATCATTTATCACCCTAGATTTTAAAAGGCCTCACACTAGCTCAGATACATCTTAGTAGAAAGCCCTGTTTTTATTTGACCCAGAAAAAAAAAAAAAAAAAAAAAAAAAAAAAAAAAAATAAAAAAAATAAAAAATAAAATAAATAATAAAAAATAAAAAATAAAAAATAAAAAATAAAAATAAAATAAAATAAATAAATAAAATAAAAAATAAATAAAATAAAAAAATAAAAAAAATAAAAAATAAAAAATAAAAAATAAAATAAAATAAAAATAAAATAAATAAAAAATAAAAAAAATAAAAAAATAAATTAAATAAATAAATAAATAAATAAATAAATAAATATAAAATAAATAAATAAATAAATAATAAATAAATAAATAAATTTTCAGGAAAGCCTGGAAAGAGAAAACTCCCCCTTCCTATGCTACCATCTCATCAGCCTTTGCAGCCTCCTCATCCAACTCTCATCCCGTTGTTGCTCACTACTCAGGACTTACTCCTAAGGCCATGACATACCCTATTACCAGTCTAGCCACTCCTACTACTGTTTTTTTGGACCAAGTTTCTCAGGAAAGTCTCAATCCCCCTCCATTAATCCAAATTGCTCTTCCAGGTTTTTTGCTAAATAAATATGAACTTTTTAATTTATCTCAGCCTCTAAGTGTTGTGCCCAAGAACTACCTCAAGCTTCTGCCTAGGTTCAATGGGGAAGATGACAACACTGCGCATAGGCACATTGAGACTTTTTGTGCCTTCATTGAGAACCTTAACATGGAAAAACTGGATGTGGTCATGAGACTTTTTGTACAGTCCCTTGATGGAGAAGCCAGAAAATGGTTCAAGACCCTACCCAATGCCTCCATCACTACCTGGGAGGAACTTGAGAACTCTTTCACACAAAAATGGGGTGAAAAGAGAAATCATGAGTACCTCCAAGCAAAGTTTAATGCCATAAAGAAGAAGCCAAAAGAGGATATCTTATAATTTATAAAAAGGTTAAATAAGCAGTACAATAACCTTCCAGATGATATAAAGCCTCCTCCAGTTGCTGCTCGAGTAGCTTTCTTGGGAGCTTTTGAATCTGACTTTGGATTTACTTTGAGGGAAAGGAAGTCTCTCACTCTATATCAACTCCAGATTGATGCACTTGAGGTGGAAGTGAATTTCACCTCAGCAGGAAATTCAAGGGGAAAGAAAGAACCTACTGAGAATAAAAGGGGAAAATAAGAGGCATCCTCCTTTGGATGAGATAGAGAATCATTAGACCCGAAGTGGGACGAACTAGACAAACTCATCAAGATTTTATCACATAAGGTGGAAAAGCTTGAAATTGAGAACAAGAGCCTCTCCAAATAGAATTCTAAAGTCAACAATTGGGGTTATAACCTGTAGTATAGAAGACCTCCATTACAAATACTTCCAAGGGAAGGAAAGGAACAAATCGATCATATCCCTCATCCTCTATATTTTGAAGAGGAACCCAATGAGAAATCATCAGATACACAGGAGATGCAGGGAAATCTGTATTCTACTTTTTCTGAAGAAGAACATGAGAATATGGCTCACCAGGAGGCCAGTAATGATAGAGAAGCATCCACAAAAGAGGAAGATATAGGTTATTATTGCAAATAGTTTGTAGATTTCATGCAAGCACAACCCCAACGTAAGTATAATATAATATCTTCAAAAAAGAGGTCAAGAGAACTAGGGAAAAAAGAGGGAATTTATCCCCAAGTTATTCCTCCAGTACCAGACAAAGGGAAAGGTAAGAAAAATCTTAACCCTTCCAAAATAAAAGTTTCTGCAAATAAGGAAAGAAATAGTTTTGAGGGACACACAGAAAAGGAGGCACCTGTCCTGCTGAAAACTGCTAGTGGGAAGGAAGAAGGAACAGGGCCAGGAGGTATAGAAATATTCCAACCCACATTCAATCTCCAGAAGGAGCTTGAAAAGGTAAAAATTCATGTTCCACTAACTGAGCTTCTAAAGCATCCTAATTATAAATCTCAAGTCTCTCTATTCATGCATCCAACTACTTCATCACTAACTCATGAGAGTTTAAACCTCCAAGAGGAGAGTCCAATGGTTGTTTTTGGGCCACATGTGGAAGAGCTTGATCCTTCTACTACACCCTTCTACATGACCCTAGTAATCCACCACCTCTTACTACATAATTGCATGTTGGATTCCTGAGCCTCACACAACCTCATGCCATTGACAGTGATGGAACAACTAGGCTTGGAGATCACTAGACCATACAAGGACCTGTACTCCTTTGAGTCTATGAGAGTCAAGCGCTTAGGGATGATAAAGGATTTGGTGGTAAATCTAGATCATATCCCTGTGATGAGTGTGGTAATGGACATATTGGTGGCCAATATTGCTCCTCGATTCAACATGCTCTTATCTAGATCTTAGGGTTCCAAGGTGGGGGGCTCTATCAAGTTAGATATGACTTTGCCCATTATTACCACTTTTTGAGGCAAGCAAAGGAAGCTGTACCGAGAATCCAGGTTTGTAAAAATTGTGACCCCAGCTAAAGGCTCATAAAACTCCCCAGTGCATGGGAAGGAAAGTGACCTATCCTGCCTGTTCCTAGAAGAAGATGAGACCTTCCTAAAGGAAACATCAGTACATCTAACAAGGAAGTCACAACACCAGCACACAAATGAAAATAAAGTATGGAAATTATACTTTGACGGAGAAAACTTAAAAGAGGGAAATGAAGTTGGAGTGTTGTTGGTATCTCCGGGGGTAGCCTAATACCCCTCTCATTCAAACTAGAGTTTAAGGCGACCAAAAATGTGGTAGAGTATAAAGCATTTCTCCTTGGGTTATAAACGACAACAAATATGAATATTGAATGCCTAACAGTCTATGAAGACTCTGAGTTGATCGTAAGGTAGATCAGAAATCAGTGCTAAGACAAACACCGCAAACTGAGGACGTACCAGAATGAAGTGTGGGATCTAATTGATAATCTCTTCCTTGCCTTTAATATCCAATTTATTCCCAGGGAAGGAAACAGAATGGTTGATTCCCTTGCTGTAGCTGCAAGCTGTTTCAGGCCCCCTCAAACTCCGCTCCTCAGATATGAGGTAGAAGTCAGATACATGCCCTCAATACCTAATAATGTTAAGCACTGGTAGGTATTCAAGGACGAAGAGCAAGTGAAATGATTCATAGAATTCATTAGGGATTTCGCCCACTCCACCATCGATGAAGAAGAAGAAGAAGAAGCAAATCAAGAAACCATTTTGTGGAAAGATACAGTGGTTGAGCGCAAAATTTTTCAATTGAAAGGGAATACCATCCCTCACAGACTGGACCCACTGGAAAGACTTTTTAATAAGGACAACATTGTCTCCAAAACAATGGCCCCAGAGATAGATGATCAAGTAGAATACTACAACATTGGCTCAGAGGAGGAACCCTGAATGATCAAGATATCAAAACGAATCCCCTTGCAATACAGACAAAGGTATTTAAATCTATTCAAAATTTACAAGGATGTATTTGCTTGGTCTTATGTGGATGTTAAAGCATTTGATACTAACATCATTCAGAATAAGATTCGCTTGAAGAGTGGAATAAATCCATGTAAACAAAAACTGAGGCAGATAAATCCACTTTTACTCCACTCCATCAGAAAAGAGGTGAGAAAGATGCTACATGCAAAGATCATAGCACCTTTAAGGTACTCTGAGTGGGTGGCCAACCTAGTCCCTGTCTGGAAAAAGAACAGAGAAATAAGGCTATGCGTAGGTTTTCGGATTCTAAACAGGGCGTCATTGAAAGAAAACTACCCATTGCCTAAGATGGATCATATATTGCAGAAGGTGGTTGGCTCAGCCAGAATGTCCATGATGGATGGGTTCTCTGGTTACAACCAGGTGGCAGTCCACCCTGATGATCAAAAGAAAACTTCTTTCACCACCCCGTGGGGAACATGTATGCTCGCATGCCCTTCAATCTTATTAATGAAAGGGCCACATTTCAGAGAGCCATGGACATTGATTTTGTAGGGGAGAAAGACAAATTCGTGGTGGTTTATTTAGATGATATCACAACCTTTTCTAAGACTGATGAAGAGCACATTCTCCACTTAAAACTCACCTTTGAGAAATGTAGGAGGTATGGTATTTCTCAGAATCCTAAGAAATCCCAGTTCACCCTGAGTGAAGGGAATCTACTAGGACATATAGTAGCGTAGGAAGGTGTGAAGATTGATCCCAAACGAGTCAAAGCCATCAACAGTATTCCTCTTCCCAGGAATAAGAAATAACTCCAAGCCTTTTTGGGGAAAACAAATTTCTTTAGGTTCATACCCAACTATGCAGAAATTTTCAAGGGTATTACAGACGTGCTTAAGAAGGAGAATGAAGTCAAGTGGAGCCCTATCCCTAGATATTCTTTCATTAGAATTAAATAAGATTTGGCTGAAGCCTTGGTACTAGTCAGGCCCGACTATTCAATGCCTTTCTACATATTTTATTTCGCCTCTCCACATACTATTGTCACAGTGATGCTACAAAAAAATAAAGATGGTTATGAACAGCCCATCGCCTTCTTCAGCCAAGTTCTAAGGGATGTTGAGCTGAAATATAACCTGGAGAGACAAGCCTATACACTAGTCAAGGCTTTGAAGGCATTTCGTATGTATGTGCTACAATCGAAAATCACAGCATTTGTCCCAACGACATCAGTCAAGGACATCCTAGTGCAAGGAGACAACGAAGGAAAAAGGGGTAGGTGGATAGCTAAAATAAAAGAATATGAGCTAGAAATAAATCCTACCAAGCTCATTAAAGGTTAGGTATTGGCCAAGGTTTTATCTGAATATAATTGCCAAGCTTTAGGGATAAACATGATCACAGAGGAAGGCAGACCAGAGGATCATCAGAGCAGGACTAAAACATCTGAGCAGAAAATCTATGCGAAATATGAGGGATCACCCTGGTATAAGAACATCATTCGTTATCTCTTATTCCTGAGGTGCCCGTTGGGGCTAGATAAATCCAAATACCGAAGTATAACATTGCAAGTGCAAAAATACATCATATCCAATGGTCTACTCTACTGGAAGGACCCTGTGGGAGTATTACTACTATGTTTGGTAGAGGAAGAAACCCATAAGGTGATTGAGGATTTTCACGGAGGAGTTTGTGGAATAAACTACAGCTAAAAGACCACAACACATAAAATCCTCAAGGTAGGATTCTATTGGCCTACTCTGTTTGGAAATGTTCATTCCCAGGTCAAGTTGTGTCTGAAGTGCCAAATGTTTGCTGAGAGGAAAAAGCTTTCTCCTCTCCCCCTGATTCCAGTACATGTGGAAGATCCTTTCAGATAGTGGGGTCTATATTTCATAGGAGAAATAAACCCACCATCCAGTGGCCAACACAAGTGGATATTGATGTCCACGGATTATTTCACCAAGTGGGTAGAGGTCGTCCCAACTAGAAATGCTACAGACTCAGTGATGATCAAATTTATGGAGGAGAACATACTATCACACTTTGGTTGCCCCTTCAAAATTATCACTGATAATGCTCAGGTCTTCAAATCTGCCAAATTCACCAGCTTCCTCCATAAATTCAATATCGTCATTAGGCACTCCACTACATACTACCCTCAAGGTAATGGCTTGGTTGAGTCGTCAAAAAAAATTGTGGTGAGGGTGCTGAAGAAGACCATCACCAAAAATTAGAGGAACTAGGACTCCCAACTGAAGTTTTCCCTATGGACCAACCGAGTAACTCCTAAAAGATCCACGAGCAAATCACCTTTTGAGCTAGTGTATGGTAAGGATGCAGTCTTTCCGATCCAATTAGTAATCTCGGTGGCAAGATTACTACAAGAAGCAGAGGAAGATCCAAGTGCCTTAACGCGAAGGATAAATTAGTTAGTCGAGATTCATGAGAATAGAGAACAGGTGGGGCCCAAATTTTCAAATTACCAACAAAAGATGAAATCCTTATTTCACAAGAAGCTAAGGATTGATTGCTTCAATCAGAAGGTTTAGTTCTCCGCTGGGACGTCTGATGGGAAGACAAAGGCAAACATGGAATATACAACCCACTATGGTTCGGCCCTTTCAAGATTGCAGAAGAAAGAGGAAATAACACATACATTCTTGGTAATCTAAATGGTGAATCTATGGAACTGCCGGTAAATGGTCAATTCCTTAAACTCTATTTTCAAAAGTAGAGGTACCTGTCTTACACCCATTGTAAATATCGGTGTGTATATTGTAATTTTTATATGTAATTTTCAGTTTATCTTGGAGAGTCCATTTGCACAGAATTATAGTTGGTTTAAAAATGAATCAATTCCCAATGAAAGGAAGGCTAATGGTTTGTAGGTTCTCAGCACCTTTCCAGCAAGGCATTGTCCCCAGTTTGAGCCAATGTTGTAATTCACTGCATTATGAGTTTTCAGTTGATCAAAGTTTCCAAAGAGCAGTGAATTTTGAAGCCATATTCTAGGCTACAAAATCACTCAATGCCACATCAGACCCTCTCCATTTCATAGTGCTCTGAACAAGCTTTCCAACAGTATATAGAAGTCCGAAAATGGACTCGTGGATCAGAAGTTAGAGCAGATTAAAGATACCCCTTTCAAAGCCAAAAAACAAAGGAGAAATGGCTAAGGGTCGGGCTCATCACAAATCACAAATCGGGAATTACTGAAGCAATGACAAAGAGGAACACATCAAAAGTTGCAATCGTTTGATCGCTGATATCGCAATTCGCATATCAGTGGTCCCGATCCATCGGCTTATCGAGCATATCGGAGGGTCACGACGTAGAGTGCCGATATCACATATCGGTGATCGCAGGCGCAAAGGGGTGGCACCTAGGAACTTGGCCATGGAAATCATCGATCGTTGATATCACAAATCTAATATCAGCAGGACCAGGCTTATCGGAAATCGGCGAGCCCTGGGAGTTCATCGTAATTGGTGAATTGACAGATCAGCTGCGGTACCACTCTAAAAAACTTGCAATATTGGATAATAGTGTAAAGTGCCGAAAGGGCCAAGAAAAAGATTAATAAAGAAAAGTAAGAAAAAACCAAGGGCAGGCGGCCCCTTTCTCTCTATTCCAGGGGGGACACGTGGTGAAATATGGTTGATCCCGCATATCAGATTTCTCGCAGATCGGGGATCGACAATGTTAAACGAGACTGGTTTTAAATAGGTTGCGATGTGGGGAAGCGCTGATATAATGTTAAATTGCCGAGGAAGGTCAAAAATATTTAACAAATAAAATCAATGCAAAAATAGGGACACGTCATAGGGTGACACGTGGTAGTGATGACGTCACCCATCGCAAATCGCATATCGGCGATGGCACAATTCAAGGCCCTCCTCCATCGTAGTCCCTCTGGTCTTGTGATTGCAATATGCAGGGGATCCTCTCGGATGCGATATTTTATTTGTCATATCATATGAAGACTTCACATCTGGACAGTCGACCTACACTATGAAAAGAGGTGAACATGTCTATCTCTCCCAGCTTGCAATTGTGATATGTGAACACCCTACCGGATGTGATCTATTATGTGTTATACATTATGAGGATATTGCGTCCAGACAATTGGCCAACGCTATGAAAGGAGGGAAAGAGGCTTCCTCTTCCATATTGCAATTGTGATACCTCGGGTGGGCCCAATCCTATAGATCGATGATCATAATGTCAAAGGGAAACATTAAAGGTAAAAATTTATAAGTCGTCAGTATGCGGGATTTCATATAATAACAGAAAAAGGCCCCCAACAAGTTGTTCAATGGCCCTAGTGCCCAAGGACTAAGCACCTAGTCATAGCTCCTAGTCACATGAAGTAAAAGGGGTTGAATCATAAGGGGCCAAGGGGGATCAGAACTCGCCTGTTTCGTGAGGTTATAGTGAGAAGGGCCAACACAGTAAATTCCTCTGTATTACACCATGAGTGCATTATCAGGCATATCAGGGCGTCGATAGTGTTTTGCAGAGCTTTAAAGGTGTGATGGGTTGGGAGATGTGGCTTTTAAGAAAATAGGTGGTGCATTCAAACTCAGCATGGGATGATCTATAAAGACCCATTGTGACACAGAATCAGGGTCAGCGCCGACAAGAGTGAAAAGGGACTTAGTAGCTTGGGAGGATTTAATTATCAGGCATGGTGTCCTATACAAATGGAAGACGAAGTACCACCCCAGGGTCTCCTGCTTCAGTGTTGTTGCATGAAACAGATGGCGCTCACTCCCATCTTCAAAGAATGAATGGTTAAAGAAGTAAAGTCAAAAGTGACACGAGTCGGTTAAAGCAACACAGGAGGCCATACAAAGAGCGAACTGCAATCAAAAGCAGAGGAAATCATAGGGATGGGCACAAAGATATTTCATTTACTTTTCCGTCTGATTGTTTACTTATTTACTGTCCTATATTGTGCCTCCTTTCAATGAGGCAATTAATTCTGCAATGTTTTTGGGCCACAGAGTCATTCCTGGCCAAGACAATTAGTCAACCTGACATCTGAGACTCATCCAAAGATATTTTTGTTGTAATGAATGTCCATGCTCCCCTCTCCAGATAAATAAGGGGAAGAAATACTTAACAAAGGTTCAAAAATCCTAAAGAAAACTCTACATGTTATTTTCAGACTGTATAACTTCACAATACAGATCTTTGAGAATATGAAGAAATGGTGGTGATTCCCCCTTCAAGTATTACAATATGTTATCCCTCTGTTAAAACGCATTATCCTCATGTTTCTTCTCTGAATTCATGCAATCATAGCTGCTAGAAATATTTCAAGCTTCCTCATAGATTCATTTGTATAAATATGTTAATGCATGTGCCTATACGGATTATTTAAATTATATCTTTAAATCTGTGCTACATGAATCATAGCATTCAGTCCCTCTCTTATCCATTACATCTACTTTTAACTCAAATAAGTATAGAAATGCCTCAAGCTCTTTGTGTTAAGTGTAGAATTCTTGATGCCTTAAGCTCTATTTGATGAGTTGCTCTTTCTCCTTATCCTCTCTCATTTTCTCTACAAAAGGTTATTAAACTATAAGTCCTTGAACCACTCGGCCTCCACTATTTCATGCATATATTGATGTGATTTGTACATGTGAAGAAGTACCTGAAATCCATGTATTACTCCTTTAGACAAATGAACCAACCCATTCTCTATATATATATAAACTATTTGTGAGGTCTCCCTTTTACTGAGAATCATTTGAGACACTCCAAATCTAGATGTGCTCAAACACTATCCTTGTAAGCAATCTGAGGCTATCTCTGGGAGCTACAACAGAAGGTTCCAAAACTTATCTTGACCATTTGGAGGGTGAAGATGAAGCACATCTCATATCAATCATGAAGAGTTGAAGACATAGTAGCAAATAAAATAACTTGGCATCGATACATTATAGTGAAGTCTTATGTCCTAGTCACTAAGTTGTATCTCTTCAAAGTGTCAACACAAGAGTGTTGTTTTTTATCATGTATTTTTTCCACATTATTGGTGAAACGTAATTTTGTAATTTCTAAAATTGGAAAATGTAAAATGTGTGGAAGCCCAAGGGTGACACATGGAATGAAAATAATCACTAGGAAGTCCAAGAGTCATGTAAGAGCTCAAAAGTCATATGGGAGCTCAAGATTCATGAGGGAGGTCAAAAGTCACATGTGAGGTGGAAGGTCGCCTCACTGATTATAAATAAACCCTCATAGTTAAATCAAAAGGAATTTTCACCTTGGCTTCTCTAGCTTGGCATAGGAGAGAATATAATTTGTTAGAGGAGAAAGTGGCGACTTAATGCTCCACCATTAGGGCTAGTGTTGCATCATTGTAATTGTGTACTTTGAACTTTCACTTAATATCTTGAACCTCTTAGAGCCGACGCACTTTCACGCATGTATCATGGATGTTGTAATACTATTCTTTTAATGTTTATGGTATATGTTTTTGTTCATACATATTAATGAAAATAAATTGTTTTGTTGGCTTTGGTGTATATCTTGTTGAATGTGCATTATTACTTGCTTTCATGATCGTTGTTACTTTGTGAACTATTTCATGGGTTAATAAATGATTCGTTCTATGATCATGTGTTCCTTTATTATGATAGTACAATTACTTTTATTTCAAAGTTTGACTCTTTCTTTTATCGTCCATGAAAGTTCTTTGTATGCATTGCAATTGGTGTTTCATAAAATTAACTCACTTTCTTATCACAAAGTTATTTTCATACTCTCTTGTGTTGATAATTGAAACCAAGGAAAATATTTAAGATCAATATAATGGTGGCTGGATAGAATTCCTAGATGGGGCTCCTATCCCAAACGGTGTGAGGTCTAGTTGGGACTTCATAACAGGGATATTCCCTATGTTGGCGGACTTCTAACACCGTCAACAATTGGCACTAGGAGAAGGGCATGTGACAAGATGGGCCCATTGATTCTATTTTGAATATTTCATCTTCAATGTCTCATTCCCAAATCATAATCCTAGGATTCTTTTCTAATAGAGAAAATATTGCAATCCTTGTGAAACTAATTTGTATCTTGTCTCAATTAAAGTTTGATGGTGAGGGTGGAATATCCATAGCTGAGTATACACTTTTGCTTCTAAGTTTTGTGATTCTCTCGAAGTGAATTGTGAAGATGTTGCTTGTAAATTATTCACCCTCGTACTTGAAGGTCATGTTGAGCAATGGTGTCACACCTTACCAGCTGCTTATATTCATTTGTTTGAACAAATTTTCAAAGAGCTTCATCAATATTTTGACAGGCATAATTATAAATATGTGTCAAAAAGTATTTATCAACTTATAATGAAACATAATGAATTGCTAGAAGTTTTTCTCGATCAATTTCTTCATCTTTGTTATGATTTTTCCAAAGAAGATGTGGATTGGGATTTCACGGGTGAAACTTTTCAGTGTTTGGTTCGAATCTCCTTGAAACAATTTGAATCTGATCCCTGAATGTTTTTTCTCTTCTAACTTAAATCAATCATGAGGTACCTCCAATTTCAAATAAGGAACCTGCTACCTGTTTTGTCCCTTCTCCTTCTCCTTTCTCATTACCAAACAAGGTGGTCCCTCATATCGATCTTGATATTGGGAAATTTTAAAATCAAATCATTGATCCGCTCATCCCACCTTCATTTCCTTCCCATGGTCCATAACTTATATAGGAAAACTTTTAATTTTCTAATAAGTTCATGGAGCCCAAGGCAAAGGTTGATCCCCTGATTTATCAAGGTGAAACTAACGTGCATAATTTAAGTCTTGAATCTGATATGATTGAAAATATTGCTTCTTTAAGGGATACATGTCATCCTTTATCATTTACACCTCATGGGTCATTGTACCTTAATTTTTTCGATCAATCTTCTTCATTACCATTTGCTTCAAACACTTTTGGTTCTCAATCTGCTAGTTCAAATGGTGATCAGGTATGAGCTGGGTATATCTCACAGTTAGAGGAGAAAAATGGTGACTCATTCCATATTTCTTCCCTTTTTCAAATTCCTCTATGTAAAAATAATGCTTCTACATTCTTAGTTGATCAATAATGTCATGATTTTGATATTTAGTCAAGTGAGATATAATCCCTCAACCAAAATGAATCCTTAGGAAACCATCACATTATGACAATGACTCTAGTGATATATATGGTAATGAATTCCCAAATATATTGGATGATCTCTTGTTTTCTCAAGAAGACTTAGATTTTCAAAGCTTTGATTAGGAATATGATTTGATAGGAATTTCTCCCTCATCTCACTGACCCTTGTGTTGAGATGTGTATAATGAATCAACTGATATATCATGTTCTTCCAAGTTTCACTCTGATGAACTATATCTCAAGTCCACACAAGGTGCTATAACTGCCCATGATGAAGAAGATGTAGTAATCATTGAACATCTTTCTTACAATTTGGGTAATATATTTGGTGATGTTGAGACATTCAATGAAACTATTGATTCGAGAAACTCTTATCTAATTCATAATACTACACTATAATTGTGTGTATGCTCGGTGGATCCTCATGTTTACTTGCATAATTTATTTAATTACCAGTAAATAGTTTCTATTAATTTCAGGACTCTCATTGACTAACTATATAGACAGACATAGAATCATTACACTGTTTATTATATAATTACATATCTCAATACTACAACTTTTTTTCTCTATTTTGATATATATTATGGATTTATCTTAATTAGTCATGATTGTTCTCTTCGATTGTAGCTGATGCAGTTGATTCTTCATGCATCTCCATCTTCTAACTTCACTAAGGAAATAACAAAGTTAAAGCTAACAAATAGAAAATCCATAAATTATAAAGATGCTCTCTCCCAAGAATGTTCTCTAATTATGATTTCTACAGAGTAGAGGTCATGAATGATTTCATTAAAATTAAACCTTGCTAAAACAATTTATGATAGTTGTCTTCACACAAATGTTGACCTCGCGATGCTTATTTAATCATTCAACACTTGAAATTTTAGGTACTTGACAGGAATTTGAGGCACTTTAGCTTTAGTTGAAGGTTATGTCAGGTTCTCACATCTTTATGAGGTCCCTGAACTAGGTTAGATTTGAATGTTCTCACATAATTATTTTCTCAACATTGTTTCAATGTATTTAAGCTCACTCTTGAAGGATTTTCAACATTTCTAAGTTAATTCTCCTAATCCTTAAGATAGATTCTCTGATCGGATGGAAGATTCTTGTCTGGTTAACTCTTATTCATGAAAATCCCTTGTATCAAATTTAGGGTTGGAATGCATTTATTTCATGGATGTACACAAATTTGAAACTTGCCTTTTAGATTATCATCAGCTGAAATATTTCTCCCTATAAAAATACTCTGTGAATGAACAGTTTCTTATCTCTCGTGTATGTTATGAAGTTAATCATTTTTTTTGCACAATCAATCATCTTGAGTGTCATTCAATGCTTGAATTATCTAGTGGAGTAAATTGTGTGTGCTGACAAACTAATTTCTCACATCGATATGAATGTTGGATATGATTCGACATATGCTTCTAATATGTTGTCAGATTTGTATCATGATTGGTTTTCCATATTTACAGTGCCAAAAATTGTTTTAATCCCAAAATTTATCATGTTCTTAGTCTAATGTGTAACCGATTACAAGAGGAACCAATAGAGAATTGAGAACATTTTGCCAATCCACACATCTAATCATAATAATGGTTTTAATAACTTTCACTCAATTAATTATTTTCCTCCCAGTACATCTGATGATAGTTGTTTTACATCGGTTGATCTTATCAACTCCATTGATCCTTATGATTTATTATCTAAATGTTCAGTTACCTATTGAGAAGTTGAGGCACTTCTATTTTTATTGATAGTTATGTCAGGTCCTCATGATCTTGAATTTTTTTCTGAACAAAGATTAGACCAAATTTCCCTCACAAGATTCTATTTATAATTTGGTTGTGTTGATTGAAATTTCATCCTCCCAAGGATTTCAAGATTTTCAAATGGGTTGTTCTGACTCTCATGATCTAATCATTGAATGGTTAGAATAATCATACTTAGAAAGCTTTGTTGCTAATAATAACTTTCAACCTTTCTTGATGTTTGTTAAGACTGAAAAAATGGATGAATTTACATTTGCAAGAAACCTTCAAGGTTTGTATGATCATTGCTCTAATAAACAAGGTAAATATTAAAGCTAGTTAATGCAGGTTGTTATATCACACTTTTCTTCCTGTAGATGTGACCTTCATCTTTATGTGCAAGCGATTCAGGAAAGTATTTTTTAATCTATATTGTCACTAATGGTTCATATATTTCTACTTGCATGTCAGGAACAACTCCTGTGGTTGCATGGGATTTTATACTTTACATTATCCTATCCTTCTAGTTATATAGATTAGAGTTTAGGTTTAGTTGCATTCTAGTCACTTTTTGATCCAATGTCTTTTACTTATAGATGCATCAGAATTACATGAAACAGAGATTATTAACCATGGAACTTAAAAGCACATAAAACAATGCAAAAATAACACGATAATCAAGAAAAATATGACACAAAATATTTGATTATGGAGTTCGTCCAATTTGGACTACGTCTCCAGGCCCTGCTCAATAGTGGGGAGACCTTCTTTTATTAAGTGGCATAAAAAGAGATAAAAGTAAAAGCAACATTAAACTACAATACTTATACCTCCAATATGGAAGATGGATGAAGAATGGAGAGCATAGCTTCAAAAATAGACAGTACCACTGAAATCCTGGCGAAAAATAGTGCAAAAACGCCTATCCAAACACCCAATTTGGATAATCACGCCTTCTGCACCTTCTCGGAACCTCCTTACTGCTCAAGGCGAGGTCCTGGCTTGCTGCTAGTTCAGGGTTTGCTACGCTTAATAGCTTTTGAACTAATATGCCATTCCTCTCCACCTTTCTCTGACACAGGTGGTACTTTATATAAGCTTGTAGCAAAATCCCTCAATACCCGGGCAGTTCCAAACAAATGACGAAGTTTAGCAAGCGGGCATTTTCCAACAGAGGTTCTCAGGGCCCTGAATAGTATGTGGAAACAACCCTTACAGACATGGAAAAACCCTTTAACAGCGTGCAAAACTTGGTGGCTGATTCAGATTTAAACAAGAACGCAACAAATTACATAGATAACCATAAACACAGAGATGCAACATAAATAATACTTCATTTCATTAATGTAAAATACTAAAATATGCTTACAAACAGCAATGGAAATAAACCAGCTAGGGCGATGGTAGCTTATCTCTAAGAAGAGATGTGGCAGCTACATGCCTCTGACTGTGTTACAATGAGGCTCGAAAGCCTATTTATTGTTGAGAAACAATGAAAAGCCCTAAGCATCCAAAAACCTTACCCTAGAAGATGAAACGCCAAACTGTGGGCTCCGTTTGGGTAAATTGGTACATCAACTTCCTGGGGTCGTAACTTTGGCATATGATCTCTGTTTGACGCACACAATATCTCGTTAGAAAGATCTATCCGACAAATACAACTTTTGGAAGAGAAACATAGGTCCATGGACACATGTTGCTCCCAGTTTTCCCAAAAAACGTAATTTAGGGCCTCAAAACGACTTTGAAAGTTCAGGACCCGAAAAATTGCTAAAAATAGTAAATTGTGCTACAATTAAGGAAACTAAAAAGCTGAAAGAAACAATGGTGGGGGTCCATGTGGACTTGGCTGGTGGCCACCAATATCCACTTGGATCATTCCTCCCCCCTTAGGAAGCAATGGTCCCCGTTGCGTTGAGTTCCTCCATGAGATGAGGAAGCTTCTGCTGAACTTGGTCCCTGGTGAGCCACTTGCCCTGGTGAAGGAGTTGGCTTGCTTTGACAACTAGATACAATTGGATATTTTGTTGGAAAGTGTGCTTGATCTATGTGTCCATGATCCTATTAGTTGCAACTTGTTCCATGTAATTTGGATTTAACTCTGTGGGTGTGAGTTGTTCTGCAATGTCAGATGTGTCTAGTAATGGTGGAAAGTATGGCTGAAGGTGGTCCACATTGAACAATGGGTGCAGGCCAAGGAATGGAGGAATGTTAAGCTTAAATGCATTGTCTCCCACAGCCTTGGTAATGGTGTAAGGACCATATTAGAGTAGTCTGAGTTTCCGATAGGCTCCGGTAAGGCGTTCCTTTTGCAAATGCAACCAGACTTTGTCACCCACTTGAAACTTGTGTGGCACCCGATGTTGATCATGTTGCTACTTGTACTTGGCATTTGATTTCTCCAAAATCTCGTGGACCTGCTGGTGAATATGTTGGATGTGCTCAATGACGTTGGTTGCCTTATCTGTTTCGGACTGGACATGAGCCGAATTTGCATGAGTAGCTGCAAATGGCATGGCCACATCAATGGGACATAGTGGCTGGAATCCCAAGCCCACTTGAAAAGGGTTGTGGCCAGTTGAGCTGTGGAGAGCCTAGTTGTAGCTGTGCTAAACATAGGGGAGGCTCTCATCCCATGTGTGTGGATGCTTTGAGTTGTACATGCGCAGAATGTGTACAATCATCCTATTGACAACATTTGTCTGGCCATCAGTTTGAGGATGGAAGGTTGTGGACTTAGTGAGTTTGGTGTCCAGCATTGACCAGAGACTGGACCAAAATGTACTGAGGAACCTACTGTCCCGATCTGAGATGATAGACTATGGGATCTCAAAGTGTACCCACACTTAGCAGTGGCTTCTACTGTGATATTCTTCTTGCAAACCGACATAATGGCCATCTTCGAGAACCTATCGACAACCACAAAAACACAGTCATTTCCATGCTTAGTGGAGGGAAGGCCTAACATGTAATCATGGAGATGGATTCCCAAGGTTGACTAGGGGTAGGCAACGTGGTATAGAGGCCTTGCTTCTTGATGGTCGATTTGGCAATGGCGCAGGCAGTGCATGATCTGATGTACTTCCCGACATCATGTCGAAGATTCGCCCAATAGAAATACTTCTGCAGTTTTGCCACTGTTTTCTCGACCCTGAAATGCCCAGTAGCCCAACTGTAGTGTGCTTCCCAAATCATCTTAGCACACTCGCTTGAAGGAACACAAAGGTGACCGAGGTGGCATAACATGGCATCCTAGAGGTGAAAATATGGAACATGCTGACCCTCCAAGAGTGTTTGGTATGTGTGGCTGAATTATGAGTCACTTTTGTAGAGAAGTGGCCAATCAAAAGTCTCGTGCCCACAAGAGTTGAGCACGGTGGTTAACGCCATGATCGGTGGTTGATTGAGGCAATCTGCAACATTATTGGTACTGCCCTTCTTATACTTTATATTCAAATGGAATTGTTGTAGGTATGTGGACCACTTTTGATGGTGATCATTCTGTAATTTCCCTTGGGTCTGTATGAACTGCAGGGGTCGGTGGTATGTGTGGATGACTGTTTCCTTCCCCAAAATGTAATGCTTCCATTTTTGGCAGGACTGCACAATGGAATACATCTCTTTGTCATAAGTGGGATACTTCCGGAATGTGTCTGAAAGTGTCTCACTGTGATATGCCACTGGATGCCCATGTTGAGTAAGGAATGCCCCAATAGCATAGTCAGAGGCATCTATCTCGACCTCAAATGGTTGTTGCAAGTCTAGTAATGCGAGCACTAGTGCCGTGTAGAGGCAATCTTTCAACTCTGTGAATGCCTTCTGTTGAGATTCAGACCAAGAGAATTTTGCTTTCAATCCTCCCTTGGTGACTTGATGCCAGGGCCAAGTGATATGAGAAAATCCCAACACGAACCTGTGGTAGACGTTGGCAAGACCTAGAAAGTTGTGGAGCTCTGTCAGAGTGGTTGGAGATGGCCTCCTGGAGATGGCCAATCCAGGAGGTCATCAATCCATGGGATTGGGTACCTATTATAGATAGTGATCTTGTTCAGCGCCCGATAGTCAATACAGAGTCTCCAAGTCCCATCCTTCTTCTATACCAAAATGATCGGGCTCCCACAGGGCGATGAACTCGGACAGATGTGACCTTTCTGCAGCAGCTCCAGAATCTGCCTCTTGGTTTCATCATTCTCTAGAATGAAGCGCCGATAGATTGGTCCATTGGGCAGTGGCGCACCTAGGGTCAGATCGATGGAGTGCTTGACCTGATAGTGCAGAGGAACCCCTGCGGGGGAGGTGAAGATGTCTTCGTACTCCTCCACAACCTTGTCCATCTGTAGTTGTCGTGCGGAGGGGCCCTGTCTGGAGGTCGTGGCCACTGTCTTCTTCTTTCCTTGAGGGTGTAT
>APFE031104353.1:0-10280 GCA_000404065.3 Pinus taeda | reverse complement strand
CACCTTTTAGCCTACCCAGTAGTAATGCCAACTCCAGGGATATCTTGAAGAACTGGGTAAACAAGCCAACCAAATTCAAGATGATACCCAACCAGATTTACAAGATGAAGATACTGCGAAAGGCGTATTAATATATGATCATCTTTTCATGTCACTTGTATGGCCAAGAGACAATGGAGACCTACCCACAAAGTTGGGTGATCTCGTTAGACCAAATGGCCATTGAAGGAAAAGCATGAAACCAGTCTGACATTATTAGGTCCCTATACTACTAGTGTAACCCCTTATTATTATTAGTGCAACCTCCTTATTATATTATTGTGCCCATGTAATCCCCATATTGTTATTATTATTCCCCATAGAAGCCCAATATTTTTATTTTTGTGCCCTTACATTGTTATTGTTATGTTAGCTCTTATTACATTATGACCCCTTAGACTCCTATATATAGAAAGGAGGTCTTGTCATTTGTATCATCGAAGAATTATTCATTTGTGTAATGTAAAAGAGTTTTTCCCCTCAAAGAGTCTTATCTATAAGGCATTGATCTATTTTTTCTATCTTTTTGTGAGCTGGTTTCATAACATTTACTATTAGAGCTTTGGATTCTAGAGTTTCGTTGTTCCAAACAGGTCAGCATGGAATTTTTGTTGTAACCTTTTTGCAGCAATTATTCAGAAGCTAAAACAAAAACCCATTTGAGCCAAAATTATTCGGCACTTTGGGTCCAAATTTCAGAGCTTGTGTCGCTATATTTTCTGAGATATGATTTCAGGAAGTTAAGGTTTTTACAGACTCCCGAATTACATTCCAAACAGGTGACCTAGGGAAAATCATGATAACTTTTATTTTGAGAATGAAATTGAAATTTCGTAAGAAGTTTAAGAAAGAGGACAACATGTAGTTTTCGGTATAGCAATTTGAGGTACTAAGGTCGAAACAGTTACACTGGCACTTCATACAAGCTCACTCTGCTAAACTATTCTATAATCAGGTCACCATGGGAGACATGGCATAACTCTTCCTTGGAGAATCTAATCTTGATTAGACTTGCGGGGTTAGAAATAGACTCAGAGGGCTATAATTGACCAAAATTTTAGAACTTAAAGATATGAAAGTACAGAATTACAGTCACCTCAAGATTGAGCTCGTAAAATCATTAAAAAGAGAGATGGGGAAGTTTGATGGCAAGGATCCGACAAAATTGCATACTGAAAATGGAGAAATATCTTGATCTACATGGTGTACCACTATCACAAAAGGTACATATTTCATCTAGTTATTTAGAACCAAGTCAATTTTTATGGTATAAAGGGTTTTGTTCTCATAAACCACTTGTCATGTGGTCAATTTTCACAAAGGAAATGATAGCACATTATGAGGATACAAAGAGAAACACCTTCTTTAGCCAATTGATAAATATCAAACAAAAGGGTTCAATGGTAGAGCACATTAAGGGCTTCCAAAAGTTGATTATAAGGGTAAATGATATTCCAGAGAAGAAAATGGTTGATGTCTTCATAGGGGCTGTAAAGAATAACATTGAACATGAGGTTCGTCTTTGGGAACCTGATTCATTGGAGTAGGAATTTAGGTTGGAAAGAAAAATTGAAAGAGAAATTATGGAAACAAGGAATCCCACCACTCACGACTATAATTATGGAAGTGTTTTTTCTCGTTGCCTTCCACAACCTACAAGGTTTACACCACAACAATTGGAAGAAAAAAGAGAAAAAGGGATTTGTTACAATTGTGATAACAAATACATTAAATATCATAAGTGTGCTGAGAAAAAAATATTTTACATAGATTATGAACAGGAGGAAGAAAAGGATCAGGAAACATCAAAATAAGAGGATATAGACTAGGAACCCACCCCAGAGAAAGAAGAAATTAATTCGACCATATCTTGTAAAGCGTTGGAAATAGTTACCACTCCCCAAACTCTCAAGACAGAAGGACATATCAAGAAGAAAAAGGTTCAAGAAGTGAAAGATCACATTGAGAAAGAAGAAATGAATCCAACCATATCTTGTAATGTATTGGCCAAAATTACCACTCCTCAAACTAACAATATAGAAGGACATATCAAGAATAAAAATATTGAAGAAGTGAAATATCACATCGAGCATCAACAAATGAATCCGACCATATATTGTAATGCATTGGAAGAAATTACCAATCATCAATCTCTCAAGATAGAATGACATATCAAGAAGAAAAATATTCAAGTAGTGAAATATCACATCGAGCATCAACAACAAGTTCTCCAATTTTTAAAGGACCACACCACTTTGGTGTAGAATTGAATGAAACAACAAGTAGATCAACATTGCAGTGAAGGAAGTTTTTATGTCGGCAACTAGGTATTTTTACGGCTACATCTCAAACAAGCTATTTATGAGAAGGAAAGGTTGGCAATACTACATGCACTTAAGAAATGGTGACCTTAGCTAATGGGAAGACACTTCAAGGTAAAAATGGATCATGATAGTCTTAAATACTTTTTAGAACAAATATTATATTTAGAAGAACAAAAAAAATGGGTCACAAATATGTTGGGTTAAGACTTTGAAATCATCTACAGAAAAGGGAAGCAAAATGTTGTTGCAGATGCACTCTCAAGAGAGGATGAGGATGTGGAAGCATTGTTTTGTGCTATTTCTATTATCCAACCAGATTGGATAAATGAACGCGGGGATGAATTGAAGAAGGACGAAGAAATGTGGCCACTGATTCAAAAGTTGCAGAAGATCCCAGTTCAAACAATATTCCCATAACTTGACAGGGAAGAAAAAATCATATTGGAACCTAGAGGAGTCAAATAAACAAGAACTCAACAGCTATGAAATCCATTAATTTCGGAGTATCTAATCAAGTGGAAGAACTTACCCATTGCAGATTCTGCATGGAAAGATGAAAATTTTATACATAAGCATCCATAACTACTCAAGCATTGAGGACAACACATTTTGAAGGAGAGGGGAATGTTAGGTCCCTATACTACTAGTGTAACCGCTTACTGTTATTGGTGCAACCCCCTTATTATATTGTTGTGCCCATGTAGTCCCCATATTATTATTATTGTGGCCCACAAAACACCAATATTGTTATTATTGTGCCCTTACATTATTATTTTTATGTCGTCTCTGATTACATTATGACCCCTTAGAACTCCTATATATAGATAGGAGGTCTTGTCATTTGTATCATCAAAGAATTGTTCATTTGTGTAATGTAAAGGAGGCTGCTTCCTCGAAAAGGCTTATTTCTAAGGTGTTGATCTATCTTTTCTATATTTTTGTGAGTTGGTTTCATGTTGGCTCATAGGCTGAAGGAATAGGTAACAGGAGCTTGACATTTTCCCAAAGGTCAGAAAGAAGAAATCTACATGTCCATGTACAACTTGGATGCAATCTGTGCTTGTCATTAATTCCCAGGCATGAAGTGGATATGGACATCGACGGAGACCTATATGAACACTTATTGTAATTTGTTTTCTGAATGTTGCTTCGTAGGACTTATCGCATAGCTGTCAGATCATTTTGTCAGCTCGATGTGTAAGATGATATTTCAGCAACATCCACCTTGCATGTCGAAAGCAACAATAGAGGAACTAATCGATATTTCAGATTGGTATGCCTCACTGCCCGACACCTTCATACATATGTACAACATGGAGAATCCTCCACATGTCTTTCCGAATTTTTCCACAAACAAGCTCGTCATGCAGGAAGTATCATACCACATCTCGGTAGGACTACCAGCTAGGCTGCATCAGAAGAACAAGGCACCTTGGCCCACTCTTCCATTTGCATATCGGGTTGTATGAGATACAAAACCTCAAGCATGCAGATATTGAAACAAGGGAGATCAAGAAATATCCTTTCCATGTCCAAAGCTTCAATCTGTATGACTTACATTATATTGTGAAATATCATTGCACAAGAGTACAGTTTCAATGGATCCATGGGGCATGTCCTTGGGCAGAGGAAGACCCATGGAGATATTTTTACAGCTTCTCCAGGCCCAATGTGTCAGTTGACATCACTATGGAATGGTTAGTGATGTAGCATGAAGTGGTATCTAGGAGAGCAACAGTAGTGGTAAACATACAAGCACGCAACAAAGGCGAAAAGAAGATTGTCGAAAGAACAAAGGCAGAACAAAGATGCAAGTTCAGAGTAGATCCACCTGTGTAGAAAGAAGCTTTTGCAATAGTGGCAAAGAGGCAACATCATGATAGGAGGAACGCGCAAAGCCAGAGAGAAAAACATAGGATGGAGGAAACAGTGAAGGAGTTGCATGATTTGAAGGAGCAACTCGAGAAGGAACAAGAGATGCATGGATAGGAGAAGGAAGTGTAGCAAGAATAGGTACAACAAGGGGTGCAACATGCACAAACACATGAAATTGCACCAGTACAGGTAGTGGACTCACGTGAACAGCTAGCACCAAGAAGATAGGGTGAGCAGTCACAGGAGAAGGACTTCGCCCAAGAGATTGAACAAGCACTTGAGCATATGGATACAGATATGGAGCAACAACAGTTAGAGCAAGACATCAACATCATGCCTTACCACAAAGAGGTTGGCCTACCATCTTCACCAGATCCAGAAGTGGAGCAAGTCCCTAGCAACCAAGGAGACACTGAGATCCTTGGAAACAATCTAGAAGAAGATATGCACAACATATCATTCGACGAGTCACATCATAGAGTTGTGAAATCTCGGATAGTGTCTACTCCAGATGATCACGCATCTCATAGGAAGTTTGAGGAACAAGTGATCATGTCTGACATGCACAAGCATCCAACAACATTGGCTGATGCTAATAGATCATATACCGAAGCCACTAGCTCGAGTGTTTGCTTCTTGATAGCTGAGAATGAGCAAATGGCTAAGGAGTTAGAGACGGCCAAGAGGGGAGGAGAACTAGTTATAGCATCTGCCAAAGAAGAGTTGCAGAAGGAATTACTAGATGAAGTATTGTCCCTTGAGATAGTCATGTAAGCATTGTATTCCAAGTTTGGTACCGTGCATAAGGCAGTTGTCCATCTCAACAGTTGGCAGCAATGATGTTCTAAGAGAGAAAATATCTTGCCAAACATGCATACTATTGTTGACTACATGCAAACATGGACAATGAAATAGAAGGGAGCCCCGTTACACTTGCCCAGGATGATTAAGTCCAATGCAATCAAGCTAAAGGCATGCATCTAGAGTCAGGTGTAGAACTATGAAGCACTCCAGCAACGCATCACTACTTTGGAGGCTTCCCATGCATGGCCATTCAGAAGTATGGATGTTGTTGTGTGCACAAATGTGATCCCATATATTGGGACACTCACTGAGGTAAATACAAAGGCAAAAGTCCAACTAGAGCTTGACTCATACTTTCACGAGTTGATGTGCATAGAGACCAGCACAGACTTGGTGATCAGTGCAGACACATGCATCAATATGTCACTGGTCCAGCCGCACACAAGGCAATGATGCACATGTTATCAGAGGAGTTGGATAAAGGAGCCCAAGTAGTGTACTCAGATGCAATGAAAGCAAGAGTTTTTTTGCAAAAAGATGTCACCATAGAGTACACGAACACCATCATGGACTACCGAGCTTGGCAACAATTCACTACTATCGATCATCAGGAGGATGTCGAAGAGTTAGTCTTCCCACAGTTGTCTGAGTCATAATGCTGTCTTGCATGGATTTCTCAAGCCTATTTTTGTCTCACATGGTTACATGTGCAGATTGTAAGCAAGATATTTTCAAGTGGAAGTTCAAGTGTTGATAGTTGGCTGTAATATTCATAGAGTAGATGAAGGGTCATGAGGGTATGTGAACAGCTGCAAAGGGGAATGTTAAAGGCCACACTACCCTTTTCTATATATAGTTCCTCATAACTCATTGTATACGATATTAGTTATCCAAGCTTCCGATAGGAGTGTCTTAGAGAAATCTTGGAGAGTATTGTAATGATCCTTAGCTTCTCCAATGTGCAGAGCTAGTATATCTCTTTGGAGGAGCAAGTGGCAGTGACTGCAATGTTCTGTTGTTGAAACTAGTGGTTGGTCATGGTTGTATTTTATGACTAGAACTTTCACTTCTTAATATAACAGAGCCAGCATGTTTCATGCATATGTCATATTGTATTTCATCTATATTGTTTACTCTAAATGATATATATATATAAAATATATATAATATATAATATAATATATAATACATATATATATATAATATATAAAGATATAAATAATACATATATAATATATATATATATATAATATATATATATATATATATATATAATATATATATATATATATATGTTTGCTTACGCATGCATGTGTAGCCATTTTCTGTATATGTATGTATGAATCTTACTGAAATGTATTGTTTGTTTAACCATCACTTTGGATGGCTAGCTTACTTGCCTTCCATGTTGTGATGCATATTTTCTCATGTGTTCCCTTCTTAACTCCATGCTTTCACAGGTTTCCAAGGGGCGCAGTCACCTCACCCTTCATGTGTTAGAACCGCTCATGCACCTTCCTTGACTTGCTTCATATGTCACACCCTTGCTACCAACAGGGACATATTACTTGCCTTTGTGTGAAACCATGGTCAAGGTGATAACGTACAACCCACTTATGGGACTCCTACATCAAACGTTTTGAGATCTAGTTGGGACTTCTTAGTGGGGGGATCCCCTGACATGTTGGCGGGTCCAACACCATCAACATTTCTGGCGCTAGAAGGAGTGCTCGATGACATGTTGTGTCCTGTCATCCTATTTTGAACCTTTGCACATCCATCATGGATTCTATTACACTCACCCCTCCACAATGTTTTCCCATATTGAACCTCTCAACATCACGAGGGAGTGTTTTGATCTCTTGTTTGAATTCACATATGATGGTGAAGGCGAATTGGCCTAGCCTTTGTTATTACAAGAATTATTTGACATGCTTGATAATAAATATGAATATTCTGATGAAGAGGCCAGCATTTTTCTTGCATATATACTTCGTAAATCCCCACAATGGTGGTGCTGTAGTCTGCCAGCTGACAACGTGCACTCACTTGAGGAGTTTTCTGATCTCATTCAATCTACTTTCCATCATTTTGATCCAAAACCTCTTGACTAAAAAATGTTACAACAATGGAAGGCCTCGCATGAATCACCTATGGATTTTTGGGAGCACTTCTGTGATTTGTAGTTTGAGGCTCCAAAAATCCAAATGAAATTTCCATATCTTTGGGATAGATTTGAATACTATCTTAACAAATTAGTCCATCCCAAGAAGAAGTTTGAGCCAAAGCCCTGCTCAACATAGTTCAGCGATGGAGCTACGTAATCACAGATGGATACGGTCACTATCCCAATTGATTGTCCATCGTCCCCTCATCAGATAGCTCCACCACTTCAAAGTGATGCGAGAGAACAAGCACGTACGTTCGTTCAACTGTCACATCCTCCCAACATCACTTCACTTAATTTTCGTTCAAATTTGGTTGTGAGTCCATTGATTTGTCACATGAATTTTGTACCTCAACCTCCTTCTTCATACTCAGATGATCCTCCAGATGATATTGTCTTTTTTTCTTCCATTCCAAACTCTACACTTGTTGTAAATGAGGATCAAGCCATCGACAGAGTTGGTGTTGCACAACCAACATGCATTGTTATTCATGAAGAGTATGACTGGGAGCTTGAGCATCAACACTCAATGAAGGATGACTCCCTTATGTCTGAGCCTCCTCCGTTCTTTCGTGACATATTTGGTGAACCTGCCATCCATGATTTCATATGTGTATCATCATCTGCAGATGCACCCATTGTTGATCATTTGCAGGACAAACCGGATGTCAGTCCATCATTTGACAATGTAGAGTACCAATTATCGATTGAAAATCCACTTGACTTTTCATTTGCCCTTTCAAGAAACACAGAGGGTGAATTTGTCCACCACTCATCTACCCCTCTATTTGATACATCAGATCATGAGGATGCCGATGAAATCATTGATTTTGTTGATCGTAGCTATCGTGATCTATTTACTCCCGAATTCGATCATGATGATGATTCTATTGCAGTTGATTTTTCGAAGCCACCTATTTATGATGATCTATCTGTCAACAAAGCCAAAACCCCCCAGACTGTCAAGGCACTTCAGCATTATGGTTATGACAGGCCCTTGCTATCCTGTGGTTGGCTTCACTTCCAATCAGGAAATTGTTGAAACACCAAAGGCTCCTCATCACTCATTTGTATGAATTGAAGATCAATATCACACACAGGTCATTCTTCCTCCACTCAAACTACACAATCCTATCACAAATTCATTAGAGGAAACTTACATTGCAAGAACACGTGCACAATGCAAGTTGTATTTGTTTCTTTTATTTGCTTGCATGTCATAGTCAAGAGTATGTGTCTACTTCACAACTGCACATGGTGTCACATAACACCGTGACAAGTCCACAGACTATAGGATAGTACTTGCACTGACTTATGTTCTCTGGACGCTATTAAACTTGGAGTGTGTTTGTCTTCATTGTTATATCTTTCATGTTTGTTGGTTCGCACAACTATGTTGCTCACGAACCATGCCTTCACTAACATGGGTCAACCAATGCGCTCATGGTTACATTGGAAGTATTACTTCACATGATCATGCCCATGCACCATTAGCTTAGGAGTAGGAGTAGTGTTTGTTTTTTGTTCGTTTGCTTGCATGCTTGTTTGCTTAATTACCTTGCATGTTTTTTTGTTTTCTTTCTTCTTTTCTTTCCGCTTTCCTTTCGCAGTTACTTCTTCTTTTGCTTTGTTTTGTGTTTTCTTGCTTGTTTTGCACTCATATGTTAGTTTCCCATGAAACCATGTGTGACTCTTAAAACAAGCTGGGTAAAGTACAAGAAAACTTGTGTAGTTATCAATACTTGGTTATCTATCGTCATGCCTCCGTATGAAGAACTTGTTATCCTCATTTCATGATACACCAATGGAAAATATGTACTTTTTGAAGTGAACCTTGTTGAAAACACAATGCTTGCATGCTAACTAGTATCACCTACACTAGTCAGTTGTTTTTAGGTAAACTCTTGGTAGCGCAACGCAGTCAAGTAGAGTAAGGTGAGCGAGAAAACCTTAACAAGCACATCAGAGGTATATATAAACTAATTCTCTGAAGGAACAACCTCTTCTGCTCTTAGTAAATCGGGATCCCTCTTCTGCCTTTGAAATGAATAAGTGCTATTCACAGTTATGAAAATGAAAAATGAAAAAAATGAAAAGTGAAAAAATTTCAAAAACGAAAAATGAATAAGGTGAAAGAAGAGAAAGCCTTCCTGCATAGAGAGGTGATGAAAGTAACTCCATCGATGTACTGGCCGGACCGCTAGGGTATTTTCCAGGTCTACTAGTAGCATAGCAACACCAGAGACGAAACTAAAACTCTGACGACTATATTGCTTGTGTACCAATATACCCTCGTTCCCAATCAAAACAAATGTATTTTATTGGCTTGGAATGTGTGTGGACCAACCAAGAGCTTGGCAGATGCTACATCTTACAATCAAGCAAGTCTGGAAACCAAGATGAATAAAGAATTGAACAATAATTCCGGAGGTGTTAGACTTGCTTTTCACGAACAAGATCCAATCATAGAGATGGAGTTCTACCAATGTGCATGAGGGATTCACTAGGGAAGCAATACCATACCACGTGCATTCATATTGGCAGAAATATATTGAGGAAAAAATGGCATAGTATATTGGGCATATATTAAGGGGTGTCATGCGGAAAGAGTTATGTTTGCGGACAAACCTAACCTCCCTAGGAGTCTAAGACTCTCTAGTGACAAACAAACCAAACAAGAGCAATCCTTCTCTAAACGTACGTTATTCTATGAGAAACCAAGTGTTTTTCGATCTTACCTTAGGTCCAACGCTTGTTGTAGCAGTCCAGCCTTGCTGATCCAGATGAGCTCCTCCTTCACTTTAAGACCTGCATACACTAACAAAGCAAACGATTTCATAACACCTGAATAATTCATAAAACAAAGCATATTCATCACATAGACCAAGGAGTACATGAAATAATTCATTAACAACAAATCATTGAGAAGAATGGACTTATTTGTATTAAGGAAACAAAAAAGGAACCATTACAACCTGAGCCTTGGTGTTGTGCAAGCTCCTCCCAGGGTCCAACACGAGATTTCCTCTACTTTGACAAGCTCACCCACTCCCAATATGGCAACAAGAAAG
>APFE031104352.1:9738-90794 GCA_000404065.3 Pinus taeda | reverse complement strand
ACAAGATATGGTCTGATTCATTTCTTCTTTCTCTGGGGTTGGGTCTTGGCGTATATCCTCTTCTTTTGATGTTTCTTGGTCCTTTTCTTCCTCCTCTTCATACTCTATGTAAAATAATTTCTTCTTAGCACACTTATGACCTTTAGTGCATTTGCTATCACAATTATAACAAAGCCCTTGTTCTCTTTTTTCTTCCAATTGTTATGGTGTAACCCTTGTAGGTTGTGGAAGGCTAGGAGAAACAACACTTCCATCTTTATAGTTGTGAGGGGTAGACTTCATTGTTGCCATAATTTTATTTTCCACTATTTAATAAAACCCTTTTACTCTTTCCAATTGTTGTGTTGTTGCTCTAAAGAATGTGTTGCTCTTTGTATCCTCATAATGTGCTATCATTTCCTCCGTGAAAATTGACCATGTAACAAGTTGTTTACGAGACCAAAGCCTTTATACCATAAAAATTGATCTGGTTCGAAATATGAAGATGCAATACATACCTTTTATAAAAATGGTACACCATGTAGATAAAAATATTGCTCCATCTGAAGTATCCAATTTACTGGATCCTTTCCATCAAACTTCCTCATCTTGCTTTTTCTTGATTTTAGGAGCTCGATCTTGAAATGACTGTAACTTTGTGCTTTCGAATCTTTAAGTTCTAAAATTGTGATCCACAGTAGCCCTCTGCGTCCTCTTTCCAATGCCACTGGTCTGATCCAAATTGGATTCTCCAAGGAAGAGTTATGCCAAATCTCCCACAATGACCTGATTATAGACTAATTTAGTAGAGCGAACTTGTACGACATGCCATGTGTCACTGTTTTGACCTCTAGATCTGAAAATATATAGAAAAGGAACTACATCCCATCTTCTTTCTATACCTTCTTACGAAATTTCAATCTGATGCTCAGAGAGAAAGTTATGAAGATATTCCCCAGGTCACCTGTTTGGAACGTAATTTAGGAGTCTGCAAAAAGACCAACTTCTTTAGATCATATCTCCGCAAATATAGTGTGAAAGGCTCTGAAATTCGGACCCAAGGTTCAGTGTGATTTCATCTGAAACATTGTAGAAAAAAATTTATATTGAAACTGACACAATGACCTATTTGGAGCAGTGAAACCCTAGAATCCAAAGCTCTGATACCAAATGTTATGAAACTAGCTCACAAAAAGATAGAAAAGATAGATGAATGCCTTAGAAATTCGCCTCTTCGAGCGGGAGACCTCCTTTACATTACACAAATGAACAATTCTTGATGATACAAATGAAAAGACCGCCTTTCTATATATAGGAGTCTAAGGGGTCATCATATAATCAGAGACGACATAACAATAATAATGTAAGGGCACAATAATAACAATAGTGGGCTTCTATGGGGCACAATAATAACAATATGGGGACTACATGGGTACAACAATATAATAAGGTGGTCGTACTAATAACAATAAGGGGTTACAATAGTAGTATAGGGGCCTAATAACAAGAGCCTAAGATGTGGTGATGGGGGGAACTATCATGATGAGGAGGAGGAGGAGGTTTGGTCGGGAGAGTGTTTCAACCAAATTTTTTTGTGCATTGGGACTAGCTCCCATTATATATTGATGATTACCCTTACTTAAGAATGAAATTTCAGGCTAATCCAGAGCTACCACTTCCACTAGGAAGAGCATCGGGTCCACATGGTAAGTGATTTTATGGTTTTTTTTTTGTTTTGGTTACATAGGTTCGAATGATTTTGTATGTTGTACTAATATTCAGACCTATGTGATATGTAAATATTACACTAGTGAAGTTGGCAGGACACTCAGTGTGGACCCCAATACATGGGCCCAAGGATAATTGAGCATTTTCATCTCATGGGAAACATGAGATTAATGAATATTTAGAGGATCTCTAAAGATGGTTTGATATAGTATTGGTCGGTGTCATAGAGCATGGGTGGCACAAGTTGGAGGATCAGTACACATATGTGTGTGCTAGTATACCCTCTGAGTGGAAGGCCATTATGAGGTGAGAATCTATGGCAAATCAGGATATCAAGGACTTGTGTGTGGGTGATGTAGCACCTTTGGCATGAGACCCTCCATTGGAGGAGGATTAGGGAGAGAGGGGAAATGTGCCCCCAAGTTTTGTACTTATGTTTTTAGCATCCTATGGACATGCTAGATGTATTTATAGTAGTGGAATCAAACATAATTATGGATGATTATGTTATATGATATGATACATAATGTGATTAGGCATGCATTGCATGGTCACCATATATTGTGTATTTTTTATATTCTTATGGATGCATGTGATAAATGACAATCTAGAATGTTATTAGCAATGGTATCTGCATAGTTATTTTATGATATAGAAACATGACTAAATGAAATGTTTTAAAGTGATCTTAGTAGAAGCTTAACTTGTGGATATTTTCTAAATAGGAAAAGGTTACACACATGATATACATCATTTAGTTACATGAAATGAAGTTGGGAATTGAGAAAAACATGAAGGTGAAGGATGTGATGATCAAGGGCATTCACTAAGAAACCTAGCACAACATCATATTCGTATTAATTTTTGGTGGCATATTTGATGCAAATGCCACTATGGTAGACTAGGGAATGAAAGGGGTAAATATGTTCTGTTAGGGCCTGGATCTACCTCGGGCTGAGAAAGGCAGGTCTAGGGTAACATCAAACCACGCTTAACCTAGTAGCTAGCCCTACCAGGTCAGGAGAGGGCTCTCTCCTTGCCAGTCTCAATGAAAATATATCAAGGAAGGCTTGAGATGACTGATATAAAAACTAATTTTAGGCTAGGTATGTTTGCTCAACAAAATTTGATTGATTTTAATGGTTGGTTGCTGGATCAAATGAGGAAGGCAACTTTGGGTCCGGGAAATCAACACAAATTTGCAGAGGTTTCTATGGGGCAAGGTAGGAAAGTGTTTTAGGACTTTTAAAGGAGTGTAATGGTGAGTCTAAAGACTGGTGAGGAGCTGGAGAGGGCATGAAAATGTCATGAGTCCTCTTCGAATAGTAGAAAACATGTAAAACCAAATAAACCCCAAGGTAGAGCACTGAAACACCAATAAACTCCACCTTTCAAACTTGATTCATTTAGCTATGCAAAAAGAGAGAGATAATGGCACACATAAACATAAGATCAACTGAATTATAGAGAATAAAACAATGCTAATTCAGATTACCACAAGAATCCCACAAAATGCTGCAAAAACCCTGGTTTATTTCCTTGCCAAACTGCAGAAGTGATGTACGTGCTCAATGCATCCACAAGAGTCCAACCTTGACAAATGACTAAGAAAGTACAAGATATAGGCATCAAACCACCCATTCTAGCCATCAGGGGTCGAATCCATGAGTCTAGGAGTTGTTTCAACAAGATCTAAACTAGGAACTGAAAAATAGGTGGTGGAACAGCGTGCCTCTGAAACTATGGAAACTGATTCATTCAATTCAAAATCACCTAAAACTAATATATCTACCTCCCTAATTCAATTTACATCATTTTTTACATCAAAGTACATCAATTTAAATCACAAATTTGACCATGAGAGAGAAAAAGTCAAACCGGTAGAAATCTAGGCGAAAATTTGAATTTTTGAGCAAATTTGACAAAATTCTGCCTGATGCATAACACCTTTTCCAAGCTGATTTTTAAGGCCTTCCCCTTCACCACATTTTCTCCAAGATGGCTTGTTGGAAAGGTCTATCTGTCTAACTTCTAGGTAAAGTGGAATTTTGGGATTTTGTGTCCATTTTGCCCTCCAAAAATTATTTCTCCCAAGACTGCTTCCTATGGGTCCAAAAAGTGGCAGAGAGGGCATTTTTAAGGTGTTTTTTGCCCTTCAGGTGACCCATATCTCCTCCAAAATTCATGAAATTTTATGGGTTTTCATATTGTTTCATGTGGAATCCAAAATGTAAGCCATTCCTCAAAATTCACTACCAGCTCAATGCGCATCACCAGTGGCCCTGCGCATCAGAGGGAAATTTCTGTGTTTTACAATTAAAAATTTGGAAATGACAAAACGTTCTCCAAAATTCTTCAAAATTGGCAAGAAGTAAGCTTATCGATTGCTTATATTTCTCCTTTTGGCTTATCTTGCTCTTTTTGGCTTTTAAGGCTCTCCCTAGCTTGGATTTTAGGCTTCTTATTCTTGCCTTGCAACTTTTGTTCCGAGCCAAATAGTGATAGGCCATGTGGCACAACATGTTCTTCTCCTTATTAGCCTTATCAAGAAGCTTATCAAGGTGGACATTCACTCTTTCTAACCATGATTCTCAGTCTGCCTCTATTTCTTGCTCTAGTGAAGTTAGCTTGATTTTCCTTCTTTTTGCCAATTGCCAGTTTTCCCTTATGGTTTGCAGCTCCATGATTGTTTGTTTGTCCTCCAATATCTTGTTCTGTTGCTCAAGGTAATTAATGATCCATTTAGCCCTCTCAAAGTCAAGTGATAGGGCTTTGATCTCAGCTTCTTTCTTCTTGATGATCACATCCTTGAGCCTTGAGCTTTAGGAGCCCAAATCAGTGTCCTCTTCCTCAATCAAAATGAAATCCTTGTCTTGGCCTTCAAAAGGCCCTTCATAATGCAATGGTAGCTTTCCTCTATCATGTACCTGCTCTGCTGAAGAAGAAGGAAAAGCCCCTTTCACCCGAGGTGAAGATAGCATTTTCCTGTCGTCTGGTGAAGAGAACGAGACCCCTTTCACCCCTGGTGGGGATAATACTCATTTGGAAACTGCAAAAAGTCTTCTTGTCCCCTTTTCATAAGTTATAAACACTATAATGTGAGTCTCTTCAGTTATGTTTCATGCTCTCTTTGTTGCCCGGAAGATCCACCCTCCTCTTGAGGTTCTGTAAACATTTAAGGCCCCTTGAAAATCTCATGGGAAATGAAGGTTTCCCATGGAACTCCCAATTGAGTGAGCTAATGTACAACAAAAATCTTGATGACAACAAAGTGATAAATGCTATTAAGTCGCTGTGGGTATGGTTTCCTCTTTGCAAGTACAGTCATCCTCTCTATGCTTTTGCAAATTAAGTATGGTATACTCATCATTCTAACCCTGGTAAAATGCATAAGCAATATGATATGATAAGCATACAGTCTGGAGAACCTTCCCTCACATGTGAAGTATTTAATGATGAGTTTCATTAATGGCACATACCGGTCCTCCAAAAACTTAAAAGGAAACATGCTACCCAATTGACTATGATATTTGGCTTTAATGTAGGGTTCATAGTTCTGTTTGTTGATGTTTTGTCTTTTGTTCCATCTTTCCCCCACATCTAGCATCCTAGTTGCTTCTGCAATAATGGTTGGTGAAAGAGTGAAATTGATGCCAACAAGCTGTACAATATTGTCCTCCATGTTGATGACAAATTGCCTAGCCAGTTCATGATGATACTTAACCCTCTCAACTAGCTCACAAAACTCAAAACAATATTGGTATCTAAAACAAGTGGTGGCAAGAGGGCAAGCACGAAGTTCAACAACGCTAATAGGCTCCTCTCTGATTATCTTCCCACTCTTGTGAGGTCTCCTAGGTTGTACATTTTTGTCCCCTGAACTGTCACTTTGTGTTTCTTCCTCATAACTTGAGTCACTGTTTCTTGCCATAGTGCTTGTCTTAGGAAAATGATGAGATGAAGGTATGGTGAAAAATGGTGATGAAAAAGGACAATGGTGATGAGTATGAAGATATTTTACTCTTGGGAAATGAAATTGGGGAATGAAGGGAATGATTTTGTGAAATTAGGGTTTAGTGAGGGATTTAGGGTTTGATGAGGGAAATAGTTGCTTTAGGGGAGTGGGATATGAGAAAATGGGATAAATGGAGTGTATTAGGGTAATAAAAGAGTGAAAAGGGATTCAATGATGTTTTTGTGAAGATGGGATGAAAATTGCACAATAAGATGGCAAACAATGAAGAGAAACTAGGGTTTCATTTTCCACATGCAAGATTTATGAAAAACACCAATGTGACCTCAAATTCAACCTCAAGAGGATGATTACTTACTTATAGAATTCAAATATAGCAAATTTGAGGGTTATGACACAATTTGGGATGATTTAGAATAATCTGGACTGATACGCAGTGCATTGGGCCCAATGCGCAGCGCCCTCCTGATGCGCAGCGCCAGTTCAAAATTACACTATAGTTCTGCCTATGATGCACAGTGCCTTCTTGATGCACAGCGCACTACCTCTGATGCGTAGCGCCATGCCAAGTTGCCTTAAAAAACAAGGTTTTTGTCTCCTTGGCTCCCAAATCGTGATTTTTTCTCTCCAAGAGTGTTTTTGCACAATGAAATGATAAAGAGGACCTCTCTCACTTTAAATATGAATGACTTTAATTTTTTACTCATCTCAAACCCACTCTTCTAATGTCAAATCACTTTTGGTTTTGAACTCTGTTTTTCCATTGAAATTGACTTATCTTAATCATTTGATAAACTGATGCATTGATGCTTGTGTTTTTGCTTGCAGTGGCTAGAGTTGGCAAGGTGAGCTAGGGCAGCAGCTCTAAACTTATTACATATAGAAAAAATTGAAATTCCATAAAATTTTGTTTATAGAAATAAAACCTCTGTTTTCACCTCAAAACAAAGTTTTGAGGTAAAAACCACTTATTGTGTATATCATCATTGAAATTTTGATTTTGTGAACTTATTTGACCTCCTCATGTGCCTACTAACTGTTTATTGAGCTTTTTGTTGACCATGGTGACAAACCCTAGACCTAATGAGACCTATAACCCTAAAAATGATTTTTGTAAATGTAATGACAAAAAATGACTATAAATGACCTAAACTTGTGAAAATAGGCCAACAGATAAAGACCATGAGGGAAATTTGATAATGAACTACTACCATCAGTTGATCCATGACCTAAAGGAATGCAGCTGATCGGATGGGAAACCTAAAATGCATGCAAAAAGAGAATTTGATCACTAATGGAGGATGAAGATACCAACACTAACATTGGCTCCAATGGGGATGGTAGCTCCTAGGAGGTGCCAAGAACTACAGATCTCTAGAAAGCAAACAGTGCCTCTTCCATTGAGCTATGGAGTCAATAACTTTAGTAAACTAAAACCAATATCTTGACTCAAAACTAACTCAATTATAAGACTAAAAACTGACTCAAACAACCCACACTAAATAACCAAAAACTGAAGTCAGACCTTCAGTTTTATAGCCTTCACTTTGGGCCCCAAAATGAATGAATGATGACAGTACACACTTTACAATGAAGGGAATAAGATGGTATGTACAATGACAAATTATGACGGTAGAAAATTTCTCAAAGATAATACTATTTCAGCAGCCGACCATTGACCGGCCTTCTTGGACAATATTCCCCATTCATTTCTTTGAGGAGAAAAGCATTTTGACCCCGATATGCAACAATTCTATATGGTCTCTTCCACAGATTCTCGAACTTTCTGTGCTTACCTTTGACCTTATTTCTAGCATCCCACTTTAGCACTATGTCTTCAATCTGAAACTTATCTGCCTTTGCCTTTTGATCATAGATTTTCTTGATTCTCTCTTGCAGCCTGAAGGTATTCTGAAAAACCTCCTCTTTCGTTTGTTGTAAATGGATCATCTGGTTTATTCTTCACTGAAGATGATCCTCCTCGCTTCCAGCTTCCTGAAGAAGTTTTACAACTGGGACTACGAGAGATGCTGGGAACAACATGTCAATACCATATACTATTTCGAATGGAGACATGCCAATGGACTTCTTCTGACTTACTCTATCCATCCATAGTGCATTAACTAATTTCTTGTGCCAGCTCTTTTTGTTTGTTTCCAACAACTTTTTGATGATGTTAACCAATGATTTAGTTGAAGATTTAGCCAATCCGTTAACTTGCAGATAGTATGCAGTAGAATTCCCCAAGGTAATTTGATATTTATTACAAAAATCAATCATCTTTTGGATTTGAAAGCTGCTGCATTATCTGTAATCAGCTTGTTAGGACAACCAAAACGTGACAAAATATTATTTTCGAGAAACTGAATTATTACTGCATCTGTGGCTTACTGAGTGGGGATTGCCTCAATCCATTTTGTAAAATAATCCGTTGCTATTAAGATCCACTTGTGATGAGCTAAAGAGGTGGGATGAATCTCTCCAATGAAATCTAGGCCCCACTGTTGAAACGGAGCACGCACTTCAATTGGCTTGAGAGGTAGTGGCTGCAATTTTTTCCTTCCCTGAAAAATTTGGCATTCGTGACAACTCATAACAGTTTTATAAAAATTAGCAAAGAGGGTAGGCCAATACTACCCTACTCTCAAAATTTTATTTACCGTCGTCTTCCAAAATAGGTGACCTCCACAGTCTCCCTTGTGAAAATCATCCACAACCTGTTTTGCTTCCTCCTTAACCAAATAATTCAGCAACATACCTCCGGGATCTTTCCAATACAATGCATTATTCATAATACAAAATTTAGCAGCCCTTAATTTTAGAGTTCTACTTTTAGTTTTAGCCATTCCCGGTGGCTGTGAAAGGTGTTGGAGCACATATACAATATCTGAATACCAAGGAGAATGGAGAAAAATTTTAGATACCTAAACGAGTGAGTTGTCTTCATCTTCTTTGGACATAGCAGCAATCAAGTTTATGTCCAAGGCATGTAAATTAGACTCCGCCATTAGTTTTTCTAGACCCTGCCCTTTGATGAGCTTTCTTGGCTTTATCTCCAAGTCATATTCTAACAAAGTTGTGATCCATTTGCCTCACCTCCCTTCCGGATCTATTTGTACCAAAACATCTTTGATGGCTACGTTAGGGACATAAGCAAGAATATGAGAGTGGAGAATATATACCCGGAAATATTTCAAAGCTTTCACCAAGGCAAGAGCTTGCTTTTCAAAAAAGTTATATTTTAAGGCTACATCTCTTATTGTCCTACTGAAAAAGGCAATTGGCTTCTCAAGCTGGCCTCTTTTCTGCATTAGGACCACTGCCATAGTATGCTCTAAAGTGAGTGAAAATAAAATGAAATCTTGGGAATAATCTGGGCTGATTAAAATCGAAGCTAAAGAAAGAGCCAACTTTACCAAATTGAAAGACTTGATGGCTTCTTAAGTCCACTTTACCACACTATCATTCTTCAACATGTTTGTAATTTCCCTCAAATGTTCAGCTAGATTTGGCACAAAACGACATAAGAAATTCATCTTACCATTGAATGCTTGGATATCCTTTTTACTACGAGGAAAATCAATTTTCTGAATGGCTTCCACTCAAGCAAGATCGATGTGGATGCCCTCCTTGGATATTATGTGACTGAGAATCTTCCCCTCATCCATGGCAAACAAGCTCTTTTTTGGATTAAGAGACATGCCATATTTTCTGCACCGCTGAAAAACAATCTTCAGATGGTAAAGATGCTCCTCATTTTAATTGGAAAAAACTGTCAAATCATCAAGATACACTACTAAAAATACATCTTTCTCATTTTCAAAGGCGATATCCATAGCCCGCTGAAAAGTTGCGCCAGCATTCTTTAAACTAAATGGCATCTTAGCATAATGGAATGTCCCCCACGAAGTGGTGAATGTTGTTTTGTCCTTGTCATCCTCATGGACCAAAATCTGACTATAGATAGAATACCCATCGAGCAGGGACATACAAGATGCCCCAACTACTCTTTGGAGTATGTGATCCATTTTTTGCAACAGATAATTATCTTTCAACAACACTTTATTCAAATTTCTGAAATCAATGCATAATCTAATCTCACCTGTCTTCTTTCGCAGGGGCTCCAAATTGGAAATCCATTCTGAAAATCTTGTTGGAATGATTATACCAGCCTTGTATAATCGATTCACCTCCTTCTCTATTGATGGCAACAACTTTGGATTAATCCTTCTTAACTTCTAGCAAAATGGTTTTTGATTTGACTTGATTGGATCGATGTGCTGAATTATACTTTTATTGTACTCCTTCAAATTTGTATAGTCCCATGCAAATACATCAGTGAATGAGGACAATAAACTAATGTATTTTGCCTTTACCTGAGGAGGTAATGCCTTTGACAACTTCACCATCTTTGGATTTTCTGCTATTCTGATATTCACATCTTCAACTCCCTTTTCAATCAGCACTAGGCTTGGCTTCCGGGCTACATCATCTTGGTCAAATAATTCCTCTAAAGCTATAAGGCCTTTAGGAATGACATTGTCCTTCAGCTACAAAACTTCCATCTGATTTACTTCCATGTCTGGTTCACCATCATCTTGCTTGTCATCTATAGAAGTGTCTTGATATTTGCCTTCATTTTGAAAAAATTCTTCAATCTCTTTGTCATCCTGAAACACCTACCAATATCTTAGATTATCAGGGACAGCTGGGCGATGTTTCACATGAATTTCAAACTTATTGTTTGAATTCATCAGAATCTTCAAGTTACTTGCAGCTGTAGCAAGGGAATCTGCAATAACATTTTGTAAACGAGGAACACATGTCAAGGTATAATCTAGAAACAACCTCAAAATATCTAAAACCGCATTACGGTAAGCCCTTATTCGAGGATGTTTGGCTTGGTATTCACCCTTGACTTGTTTGATTACTAATTCGGAGTTGCCATAAACCGAAATTCTTTTTGCATTTAGCTTCTTAAGGATTTTAAAGCCTGCAATTAGTGCCTCATATTCAGCTTCATTATTGGAACAATCAAAAGCCAAATTATACGAACAAACTCTTACATTACTCGGGACTTTATTTGGTATCCAAATACCAATTCCGGCACCTTCCTTACCTACTACTCCATCAAAGTCCATACTCCAGAAACCGGCTTCTTCCTCCAAGTGCTGGAATTCTGCCTGCTCTTCTACCTTTGGTTGATGTCCATCAATTTTCTGCTGCTGGTGGAATATTGACTGTTCAGCGGTATTTTCAAGCCTTTGTCTCCCTTGATCAAGTACAGCTCTAAAATTTTTTGTTATCTCTAGTATATCTTCAACTTCAACTAATTGACTATTTACATCATTAAAAACACTGTCAGAATGAAGAACAAAGGATTCTAAATCTATATGTACATAATTAATTGGATGATTCAAAGGTTTCTCCTTGCTCGTGATCATATACTTCATCTTTTTCTCCCTATATAATTTCCTTAACTGACCAAAGACGGGAATAGTGGCATAGGAGAAATCTAACTGCAATGTCCCTCTGAGTTTTGCACCCCATGAACTAGATAAAAGCATGCCAAATCTAGGGGGAATGTCGGCCACAACTACATCCATAAGAACATTCTTCGTTGGAATCTGATCTAAAGTCACAACCAAATCTTTAATGAGACCAATACATCTTACCCTACCCGAAGCAAAGGAATAAAGATCATGGTACTTGCAAGTGATGTCCAAACCCAATTTTTCCATAATTGCCTTTGGCATCAGGTTCTAAGAGGCTCCTGAATCAAACATGGCATTGTGGAAAACATAATCATGCAATCTAAGGCTGATGTAAAAAGGGGCTACATCAATCCTCAGATTGGCCTTCTAATGCCGGACCAAAGGTAAGCTCGGGTTGGTCATCTTCCACATTAACCATATCAAAGAGAGGATCTATATTCAAAATCTTTGCCACTTGACCTTTGTAACTGCTATTCTTCATTAATTCAGTCAAAGGTATTGACACTTTTAACTGAGAAATCTCATTTTCTAAGCTAAAGGCTGTAGTTTTCTCTACCTCTTTGGCTAGAGCATCCTTCTTTTCAGTCTTCTCCTTTGTTGCACTTGGCTGATTTGACTTTTCATTCGCTGATTGTATTTTGTTGGAAGTAGGATCTGTTGGCTCCTTTCCCTTTTTCTGAACATTTGGAGAATCATTCTTTGGTGGTGTTTCTTCCTTCTGCTTCTAAATTGGATTAATCGGTACATCCCTACTCTTGAGTGAGTACTACCTTTGTTGTGTTGTCAATGCATTCATGTATCCCCTCTGATATTCATTTGATTCCTCTTCTAGGACTGTTTCATTTGCCAATATAAAATCTTCATCTTTTTGTATGGCTAGACTTTCTGAATACTCTTCATCTTCAGTGATATAAATTGGCAAACCATCTAGCGTAAGAAAGTGATTCTCCTCTCCTATTGGAGTCTCATCATCCTTTGATTCAGTGCCATGGACATAGTTATGCTATAATGGTGTTTTTACTTGCTGTTGAGCTGATGGATCTTGAGCTCTTTGCTCCCGTTGCTTGATTCTGAACTATGGTTGCTACTAACCATAAAAATTTGGATTTCTGATCTATGTCTCGATCTTATCTGCAATGGTTAATCTATCGAACATCTTCTCAAGTTTACGAAGCAAATGATCTGAGGAAGAAGCTTCTTCCTTTATGGTCACCTTATTCTCGGTCTTTGTCCTAGCTCTCTTAGCTAGCAGATTTGCTTCCACACTCACTGCAATTTTTTGCATGTCCTCCAATGTAGCCGGGTCTCTTTCTCTCAATTGATATGCCATGTCGGGATCAAAACCATTGGGAAATTTGATTAAATCCAACCCCATTGGTGGCTTGATATCAGCGGGAATGGCATTATAAACAATATTGAATCTAACACAGTAATCCTGGACACTTTCACCAACATTCCTCTTTATGTTTTCATACTCGGAAAGGATTTGGAGTGGATTTTTCTTTACCTCCCAATGATCTAGAAATTGTCTTTAAAGAACCACCAATGTATTGATAGTTCCAGCAGGCAATGCTCTGAACCACTTTCGCACTTCGCCTCCAAAAGTTTGCGCAAAATAATCTCATAGTCACATTCTCCTCATCTATCTCGTGGAGATCAAAAAAATCACTCATCCTATCAACATGCTATTGTTCTATGATCCCTTAGGAAGCATCAAACAATGGGATTTTACTTTGGTAATCAACAGGCATAGCATCCAAGTTCTGTGGCAAAATGAGAGGTGCATATCTAGCAGCCATTACTCGAGGTGGATTTAAAACTGGCCTTGGGGATGTAGGAGGAGTGGGAACAATGATAGCAGTCGATGTGATGGGCGTATGAGGTGTTGAAGGGGATGAAGAAATATTTGATGTTTGAGGTGTTGAAGGGGTTGATGGGGGAGAAGAGACTGCAGATCTCTGATCAGATATGGTGGGCTACATGGGAATGGTGGGAATAAAAGGAGGCTCAGTAGGAATTTCTGAACCAGACATAATAGCGAATGAACCAAGAGTAGCAGATGCAGATTCTAGGAACTCGGGAATATTGGTAGCCACAATTGAATTTTGAAGATTTATAATGTAAGCATCAATTGATATATTTTCTCTTTTAGTTTCAAGATATTACACAAACTCCGTATTTAGAACAGTAGCATCAACTGCACTTTCAGACTTAGTTTCAAACAACGATAGATCAAAATGTTCATCAAATGGGAGATCTTCAAGGTATTCAAAAAAAATCGGGCATGAATGAGATCTAAACATAGGCATCACAGAACTTTCTTGGCAGAGAATTCTTGGAATGAGATTTGGGTTTTCATACACGGGACGAGGGTCAGGATCAGGATTGGCTCTGGTGTATCGTCTGGAAGCCAGTGTGTTGAATTAGTCTCAAAAATCAAATTGACATTACAATCTTGTCAGCCTACTGAATTCTAAACTCATCATCCAAAAGTCTAGAATTATTTAATTTACTAGGGAAATTTTCAAGTTAGATGTTCATTTTATAAAACTAAACCAGAGATTGACTGAAGCAGCATTCATCTACTTATGCACTTGCAGAGCAAGAGCAGTTCGAAGGCTACCTGGCTAACTTCAGGCTCCATCTGTAGTTTATAAAGCAAACAATTTTAACAAACAAACAAACTTTTCTTCCCCAGTACAATCACCACTATGTTAGGACCTGGATCTACCTCAGGCTGAGAAAGGTAGGTCTAGGGTAACATCAAACCATGCTTAACCTGGTAGCTAGCCTTACCAGGTTGGAAGAGGGCTCTCTCCTTATCAATATCAATGAAAATATATCAAGGAAGGCTTGAGATGACTGATATAAAAACTAATTTTAGGCTAGGTATGTTTTCTCAACGGAATTTGATTGATTTTAATGGTTGGTTGCTGGATCAAATGAGGAAGGCAACTTTGGGTCCGGGAAATCAACACAAATTTGCAGAGGTTTCTATGGGGCGAGGTAGGCAAGTGTTTTAGGACTTTTAAAGGAGTGTAATGGTGAGTCTAAAGACTGGTGAGGAGCTGGAGAGGGCATGAAAATGTCATGAGTCCTCTTCAAATAGTAGAAAACATGTAAAACCAAATAAACCCCAAGGTAAAGCACTGAAACACCGATGAATTCCACCTTTCAAACTTGATTCATTTAGCTATGCAGAAAGAAATAGATAATGGCACATATAAACATAAGATCAACTAAATTACAAAGAAGAAAACAATGCTAATTCACATTACTACAAGAATCCCACAAAATGCTGCAAAAACCCTGGTTTATTTCCTTACCAAACTGCAGAAGTGATGTACAAAATAGTACTCAATGCATCCACAAGAGTCCAACCTTGACAAATGACTAAAAAAGTACAAGATATATGAATCAGAGGTTGAATCCATGATTCTAGGAGTTGTTTCAACAAGATCTAAACTAGGAACTAAAAAATAGGCAGTGGAACAGCTTGCCTCTAAAACTATGGAAACTGATTCATTTAGTTCAAAATAACCTATTGATGTATATACCTCCTTAAGTAAATTTAAATCATTTTTTACATCAAAGTACATCAATTTACATCATAAATTTGACCATGAGAGAGAAAAAGTCACACTGGTAGAAAACTAGGCGAAAACTTGAATTTTTGAGCAAAATTGACAAAATTTTGCCTGATGCATAACGCCTTTTCCAAGCTAATTTTGAAGGCCTTCCCCTCCACCAAATTTTCTCCACAATGTCTTGTTGGAAATTTATATATGTCTACTTTCTAGGACAAGTGGAATTTTTGGATTTGGTGTCCATTTTCCCCTCCAAAATCAGTTCTCCCAAGACTGCTTCTTGTGGGTCCAAAAAGTGGCAGAGACGACATTTTTGAGGTGTTTTTTGCCCTTTAGGTTACCCAGATCTCCTCCAAAATTCATGAAATTTTCTGGGTTTTCATATTTTTTCATGTGGAATCCAAAAATGTAAGCCATTCCTCAAAATTCCCTACGAGCTCAATGCGCAGCGCCACTGGCACTACGCATCAGAGGGAAATTTTTGTGTTTTACAGTTAAAAATTTGGAAATGACAAAAAGTTCTCCAAAATTCTTCAAAATTGGTAAGAAGCAAGCTTATAAATTGCTTTGCTAGGCCAAGGAAGCTTCAGCCAAGATTCTAAGTTTATCTTGCTCCTTTTGGCTTTTAAGGCTCTCCCTAACTTGGCTTTTAGGCTTCTTATTCTTGCCTTGCAACTTTTGTTCCGGGCCAAATAGTGATAGCCCATGTGGCGCAACATGTTCTTCTCCTTATTAGCCTTATCAAGAAGCTTCTCAAGGTGGACATTCACTCTTTCCAACCATGATTCTTGGTCAACCTCTATTTCTTGCTCTAGTGAAGTCAGCTTGATTTTCCTTCTTTTGGCCAATTGCTGGTTTTCCCTTATGGTTTGTAGCTCCATGATTTTTTTTTTGTCCTCCAATTTCTTATTCTATTGCTCATGGTAATTAATGATCCATTTAGCTCTCTCAAGGTCAAGTGATAAGGCTTGGATCTCAGCTTCTTTCTTCTTGACGATCACATCCTTGAGCCTTGAGCTTTGGGAGCCCAAATCAATGTCCTCTTCCTCAATCAAAATGAAATCCCTGTCTTGGCCTTTAGAAGGCCCTTCATCATGAAATGGCTGCTTTCCTCTATCCTGTACCTACTCTGTGGAAGAAGAAGGCAAATCCCCTTTCACGCCAGGTGAAGATAGCATTTTCCTATTGTCTGGTGAAGAGAACGAGACCCCTTCCACCCCTGGTGCAGATAATACTCATTTGGCAGCTACAAAAAGTCTTCTTGTCTCCTTTTCATAAGTTATAAACACTGGAATGTGAGCCTCTTCAGTTTTTTTTTCATGCTCTCTTTATTACCTAGAAGGTACACCCTCCTCTTGAGGTTCTGCAAACATTTTAGGCCCCTTGAAAATATCATGGGCAATAAAGGTTTCCGATGGCACTCCCAACTGAGTGAGCTGATGTACAACAACAATCTTGATGACAACAAAGTGATAAATGCTATTAAGCTTTTGTGGGTATGGTTTCCTCTTTGCAAGTACAATCATCCTCTCTATGTTTTTGCAAATGAAGTATGGTATACTCATCATTCTAACCCTGGTAAAATGCATAAGCAATCTGATATGATAAGCATAGAGTCTAGAGAACATTCCCTCACATGTGAAGTATTTAATGATGAGTTTAATTAATGGCACATACCGGTCCTCCAAAAACTTAAAAGGAAACACCCTACCCAATTGACTATGATATTTGGCTTTAATGTAAGGTTCATAGTTCTGTTTGCTGATGTTTTCTCTTTTGTTCCATCATTCCCCCACATTTGGAATCCTAGTTACTTCTACAATAATGTCTGGTGAAAGAGTAAAATTGATGCCAGCAAGCTGTACCATATTGTCCTCCATGTTGATGACAAATTTCCTATCCAGTTCATGATGTATTACTTAACCCTCTCAACTAGCTCACAAAAATCAAAACAAGATTGGTATCTGAAACAAGTGGTGGAAAGAGGGCAAGCAAGAAGTTTAACAATGCTAATAGGATCCTCTCTGATTATCTTCCCACCCTTGTGAGGTCCCCTAGGTTGTACATTTATGTCTCATAAACTGTCACTTTGTGTTTCTTCCTCATAACTTGAGTCACTATTTCTTTCCATAGTGCTTGTCTTAGGAAAATGATGAGATGAAGGTATGGTGAAAAATGGTGATGAAAAAAGTACAATGGTGATGAGTATGAAGAGATTTTACTCTTGGGAAATGAAATTGGGGAATGAAGGGAATGAATTTGTGAAATTAGGGTTTAGTGACGGATTTAGGGTTTAATGAGGGAAATAGTTGCTTTAGGGGAGTGAGATATGGGGAAATGGGATAAATGGAGTATATTAGGGTAATAAAAGAGTGAAAAGGGATTCAATGATGTTTTTGTGAAGATGGGATGAAAATTGCACAATAGGATGACAAACAATGAAGAGAAACTAGGGTTTCATTTTCCACATGCAAGGTTTATGAAAAACACCAATGTGACCTCAAATTCAACCTTGGGAGGATGATTACTTACTTGTAGAATGCAAATATAGCAAATTTGAGGGTTATGGAATGATTTGGGATTATTTATAACAATCTGGACTGATGCACAGCGCACTGGACCCAATGCGCAATGCCCTCCTAATGCGCAGTGCCAGTTCAAAATTACACTACAGTTCTGCCTCTGATGCGCAGTGCCTGCCTGATGCGTAGCGCATTGCCTATGATGCACAACACCAGGCCAAGTTGCCTTGAAAAACAGGGTTTTTGTCTCCTTGGCTCCCAAATCGCGATTTTTTCTCTCCAAGAATGTTTTTTCACATTGAAATGATAAAGAGGACCTCTCTCACTTAAAATATGAATGACTTTAATTTTTACTCATCTCAAACCCACTTTTCTAATGTCAAAGTCACTTTCGGTTTTGAACTCTATTATTCCATTGAAATTTACTTTTCTTAATCATTTGATAAACTAATGCATTGATGCTTGTATTTTTGCTTGCGTTGGCTTGAGTTGGCAAGGTGAGCTAGGGCAGTAGCTTTGAACTTATTACATATAGAAAAAATTGAAATTACATAAAATTTTGTACATAGAAATAAAAACTTTGTTTTCATCTCAAAACAAAGTTTTGAGGTAAAAACCACTTATTGTGTATATCATCATTGAAATTTTGATTTTGTGAACTTATTTGACCTCCTCATGTGCCTGTTGACCGTTTATTGAGCTTTTTGTTGACCATGGTGACACACCCTAGACCTAATGAGACCTATAACCCTAAAAATTGTTTTTGCAATATAATGACAAAAATTGACTGTAAATGACCTGAACTTGTGAAAATAGGCCTGCAGGTAAAGACCATGAGGGAAATTTGATAATGAACCACTACCATCAATTGATCTATGACCTAATGGAATGCCGCTGATCAGACGGGACACCTAAAATGCATGCAAAAAGAGAATTTGATCACTAATGGAGGGATGAAGATACTGACACTAACATGTTCGAGGATACCAAGGAAATATTATACGTGTAATGACTCACACCATTAGCATAACTGATATATGGGTTGGATGATGGATCCATTCAAAATGTATAAGAAGACAACCAATGAGATGTCAAAGAATGCAAACCTAGCTACATTGTGTGAAAAGAGACAAAAACATGCATTATATGGAAACTCCTAAGGGTAGAATTTCTTAAGGTAGAGTGCTCTATGAGGGTTGGGGAGAATTTTTCCTTCAATACCCTCAAGGATGTATGTCCACTTGCCAAACCATTTTTTGACAACATAAGGGCCTCGCCATAAAGGTTCAAACCTTCCATGTCCCAGCATATCATGGGCTTGGCCATAAAAGAGGACTTGATCACCATCATGGTAAACACGAGGGTGGACTGCGCTATCATACTAGGATTCGGTGCACTTCTTGGTCACTTTGATGGTTTGTAAAGTAGCACAACAATATTTATTAGCATGATCCCACATAATTAGTCTTTATTATAATGGTGAGTTATCAACGAGGATTCCGATGGTAAGGTGAAGGAATGGAATTTGGTGCGCAATTGGTCATATTACCTCCTCCCCATGAATGAGATGGAAAGGAGAGAACCTAGTGGTGGTTTTAATAGAAGTTCTATAGACCCATAATGTAGGGAAGAGCATTAAAATGCTAGTTGATATTGTGTTTATTCACTATTTTCTAAAGCATAGTCTTGAGGATCTTGTTGATGGCTTCAACTTGACCATTCTCTTTTGGGTAATAAGATGACAAATATTCAAGCTTCTGTGATCCATATTTTGATTATTTGAAAACATTTTAGGAAGAAATCACATTGGTAGATTTAGGTCGATGCGTTTCAAACCAACCAGTATGGTTCATCTTCAGGACAATATGAACCACACTTGTTGGTTTGAAATGCGTCGTCCTAAATCTACCAATGTGATTTCTTCCGAAAATGTTTTCAAATAATGACAAATATTGGTATTCAAAACCTAACAACAAAGTTATATTACACCAAACTTCATTTTCAAAGCGGTGGCCATGGTCAAATACAAATTATTTCAAAACCCCAATTTAATAAATGATAAGGTTGAAAATGAAATGAGCTATAGTAATTGCAATGTTATTGAATGTGGGCATGGTCTTATCCCATTTTGTGAATTAGTCAATAGACACAATAATGTAATTATGGCTAGTGGATGAAGTTGGGTTATACTCCCCAAATTTAATGGCCCATTTATAGAAAGGAATGACGATGATGACTGGATGCAATGGAGTAGGTGGAGCCCTTTCCTTAGGGAAAAATATTTGGAAATTGGAGCAACGTTCAAATACCTTAATGTAATTTCTAAACAGATAAGCCCAAAATTATCTTATGCACAAGAATGTTTGGGCGATGACCATTTTGGATAGGTGGCTACCACAGACACCACTATGGAAAGAATTAAGGATTTATTTAGCTTCAACATGAGTGAGATGATGTAATATGGTATTGATGCCATGATGATAAAGATCATTTCCTAATAGAAGGTAGTAGGGGGCTTGGTGATGAATATGTCATTGATCATCATGGTTCATATGGGGTGAAAATTTTAGAGTTCGAAAAGATTTGAGGATGTCACCATAAAATGGGTCATCATATGAGATTGTGAACAAGTATTCATTCAAAAGGACATCATTCAGGATGAGTCTTACACACCGATGGGAAATTCATAATTGGACTCATTGAGGGTGAAGCCTTTCTTACTTTCCGTTGTCATGAATTCCAAGTCAAAATCCTAAGGATAACAATCTAATGGGCATACTTCTCATTGTCGACCCATTGAATCAATAAGAAGGACATTTGGTTAGAGTTTGTGACAACCTTGGTGGTGCACATCAATATATAATCATGTAGATTTTGGACAGAGAAAACAATAGACAAGGCCAATTTCTCCTCATGGGAATAGGATGCTATGAGTTGATTAAGATTCTTTCTCACATAATATATGACATGTTTATATATGTTTCCATATTCTTGTAAAAAACCCCATCTATAGCATAGATGGAAACTGAGAGGTATAAGATGAAGTCTTTATCAAAGCTAGGTGGAATAATTGGAGAAGAGATTAAGGCATATATTGTACTTGAAACAATGAAGGAAGATGATATGAAAATATTCTAAGTGTTGCAATTGTTATTTCAAGCAAGCAGTGATAGCATTGAGGTAGGAAATAGTAATGTGGGATAATTCATGTAAATAATATGGCATAGCATGTTGAAAAGTGGCTCTATTGTTCTTCAACCCAAATGACATCACTCTATATGTGAGAGCTCTCCAAGGACTAGTGAAGGTAGCTTTATATTGATCTGCAAAGGGAATACTAATATGATTGTATCTTGAGAATCCATCCATGAAGGAAAAAACCTCGTGACCCATGCACTCATTGATGATTTGATCAATAAAGGTTTTGGGGTAGTTTTCTTTAGGAAATTATTTATTTAGATTCCAAAATTCAGTGCAAACATTAATGGTGCTTTTATTTTTCAAGATGAGAACTAGGTTAGAAACCCATGAGGTAGAAGTGATGGGATAGATAAATTATTCTTTCTGGAGCTTATTGATTTCAACCTTAATGGAATCACATTTGGTGGGGTGAATAGGCCTTTTCTTTTAGTGGACAGGAATGGCATTCGACCATGTAACATGCCTTTTTTTACCCATGCTTTTTATAATGTTAAATGTGGCTACAGTACTGGTGTGGAGAACCATGAATCGTTAATACAATGATTAAGAATTTACTAATAATTATTTAAATGTAATTAAAACAAGTGAAGGAAGGAAATATTTACGGATGCTTATTATAATGGAAGTTGCTTGCTCTCATGTTTTGAAATCCATACCCAGTCGAATTTAATTTCTAAGCCACATGAAAATGGGGAAACTATTGCCTAATAAATTTTATTATGATGTGATTGGGGAAGAACTAAATTTTTCTGACACTCACTATGAAGATCATATTAGGGCAGCACCCTTTTCCCTATCAGATGGAATAGCCAATTTGTTCTCTCTCAAATGCATAAAACATCCAGCTATGTTCTCTCTTACATGCACAAAAGTAAAAAGAGGATGTGTGTGTGTGTGTGTGTGTGTGTGTGTGTGTATCTATATATGTATGTATGTATGCATGTATCTGTATAGCAAAAGAGAAAGTGAGTTGGTCTTTGGCCATGTATGGGACTGTGTGTGTGTGTATGTCTATCTATATATGTATGCATGTGTATAGAAAAAGAAAAAGTGAGCTAGTCACTGGCCATGAATGGGAGTTTTCTTTATTTCTCTCTCGCTAGTTCTAGTGCATGCATACTCTCATTCTCTTGGAATACAGAAGGAATTCAAGGTTGATTATGAATTGTGTATAGCTATGGAGTGTGACAAAGATGACCAAGCTACAATGGAGATGATGGTTGAGACTTATGCTATGTGATCTTCTATTTATGCTAATTCCCAAAGGATTTGTATGGCCAGATATCAATTATGATTCCATGATTAAATTCCTCTAACCAATATCTGTCAATTGATTGCTTATTTTCCTAATTATAAGCTCTAAGAAAGGAGTTATTCCTATTGTTCATACCCCTCCATAGTTTCGGGCGTAATTTTCACATCCTAGCTTCATTTTTTATTTGCAATATTTTGTGGAAAGTTATTTCCAAGCTCTTCCCTTTAAGATAAAGAGATGTTTTGTACCACTAGTATGTTGAAATAGTAGTAGTTCAAAAGGATTTTTTTGGGTCATATAGGAGATGATACGTCAGCTCAGGCACATGAAGGGCAGTCTGGGAACCGAATAGATGTGTCATTTGGGCTACTTACACCCGTTAAGAACCCTCATGTCTCATATATATACTTGTATATTTTGTGTGTGTGTGTGATAAGGTGTGCCACCAAGAGGTATGAATGGAGCTCTAAGGCAAGGTATAAAGGAGCATATCATAGCCTTAAGTAATTGGCTATAGGACTTAAGGAGGAAGTCACAGGGTTGCAACAATATTTTAAAGAATATGTAGGGTTGCAACTATTATGAGGAGGCTTTAGGGCCACAACATTGTTATGAGGAGGCCGCAAGGTGGGAATACTATTTTGAGGATGCCACAAGCCTACATGAATTCCCACAACTACTACAGGAAGGCCACAAGGGATAGCAAAGGGAGTTATAGGCTTAGGAGATAGCTATTGGCTAAAATAAGAAGGGGTCGAGTTATTTGGTCGATTGAGAAGAACTTTTTGACTGCTACAACAAAAAAAGAGACCTATTAGGGCATGTTACTGGATAGAAAAGCATGACTAAGACTAGAAAAGGAAGCCGCAAACCTAAGGTAAGGTTACAGGGTTAAAAGATATAGTTCATAGGCCTATAGGTGAAGTTGAGAACTATAGGAAGGTCTAATCAGTGTTGGAAGATGCATGAAAGTGAGCATGGCAGACTAAGAGGGTTTCTAAGTCACCAAGGAGTTGTCTAAAGGAGGATAAGGGCTACTACATGAGTTTAAAGGAAACAATAGGGTTGATCTGATATAAAGGGAGATAGTTGGATAGTTTTAGGAGGGAAAGGATTGCCCCTCATGCTACATCAAGTGGCTATAGTTTTTGGTGGAAAAGGAAAACCACTAGTCAAGGCAGATAAGGGTTGAAAGGAATTATCGTAAGCCCGGGTACTTGCACAAGTATTTTGTATTATATTTTGGCATTGTATAGTGATGTAAAAGGAAAGTATCCCTAGTACAAAAGCCTAGAGTATTCTCTTATTAATTTAATTATAATAAATCAATTTGGGGAATAAATTTTTCTTCTTGTACATTGATTTGATTTCTTATATATTATGCTATGTAAAATTTTAAATTCGGGTTTCAGTGTGTTTATGTTTTTTGTCTAAACATAGGCTAGGCTTGGGGTGCATGGAATTCTGACATGGTATCAAAGCTACTTTGAAGAAAATTTGGGCTATATTTATGCATAGGTGGAACCTATGAGAGGGAGATGTGGGACTCTTGCAAGAAGCAACACTGCTTCCAAGTGAGTTGGCTAGGTATGCCTTATGAGACAAGGAGTTGTGGGTTATGGTAGCCTAGGGTGGAGGAATGAGAGTCTTGGTGTATAAATTGGTGCAAAATAATATTTTGAGTGGCAGGTTGTCGATATCCTTGATGGACTTCCATTGACTTTCTAAAGTAAGTTGTGATAGTTAAGGTGCCTTGAAAAGCAGTTCTTTGGCATCGATAAGTTCGTTTAATACTCATTCCAGTTTGATGATTTTTGTGAGATAGTATCTTCATTGCATTGCAGAGTTGCACATCCAACAGTGGAACCATTTGGATATGAGGTGTTTGATCCAAGAGGATGACGAAACTTCCAGGGCTGAGTTGTGATGGTCTAGAGTTGACTAGGCCAAGTTCTCAACTGCAGCTTGACACTGACCTTGGAAGGACACAAGAGCATGTGCATAGGTTTCATGAGGTTACTTTTTGAGAGAGAAAGTAGAGTGAGCCAAGGGAATCTTGTGTAGTCTCAGAGGGTGTCTGGCTTCATAGGAAGATTATGATTCAGAGGGAGAGTTAGTAGCTTAGTGGAAGTCTAACCTTCAGGTTCAAGTGAGAGAGTGGATCCTTCCAATTCATGCAAGGAAAGTCATGGAACATGAAAGGAAGTCATGGTGTGTGCAAGAAAAGTCATGGAACATGTAAGGAACTCATGGTGCATGCAAGGAAAGCCATGGTATAGGAAATACATTCATGGACCATGTAACGAATGTCGTGATCATGTAAGGAATGTCATGATCATGTAAGAAAAGTCATGGAACATGCGAAGACATCATGGCCATGCAAGGAAAAATCATGGAGATGGAGATTTCTAGGAATAAGGAAAGTCATAGTTTGGATGGTCAAGTAGGATTCTTAGAAGTGGGAGGCTTCTAGGAGCATGGTATCTTCAAAGATCCAAGTCTTCTAGAATGATGTGGTTGTAGATCAAATTTAGAGGCAAGAGGAAATATCTTTCTCACTAAGATGGAGCGTGGAAATATCTGCAGTTCAAAAGTTATTTTTTGGGTCAGCTAGGAGATGATATGTTGGCTTAAGAACATAAAGTGCTAGGTGGGAGCCGAAGAGGTGCATTGGTTGGGCTACTTTCACTTATTTTCATCCCTCATGTCTTTTGTATATGTGTGGTAAGGCGTGTCACCTAAAGGGTTAAATGGAGCTCTGAGACAGGATCTAATGGGGTAGAATATGGCCTTAAGGAGCTAGTAATAGGGATTAAGGAGGAATTCATAGTGTCACAACACTATTATGAGGAATTTGTAGGGATGTAGCACTATTCTAAGGAGGCCATAGGGCCAGAACACCATTATGAGGAGGCCACATCGACACAACACTATTCTAAGGATGTCAAAGGCTTGTGTGAAGTGTCTCATCTCCTACAAGAAGGTTGCAAGGGCTAGGAAAGCGACCCCTACGCTTAGGAGCTAGTCATTGGATGAAAACAGAAGGGGTCAAGGTCTATGGTGGATAGAGAAGGACTCACAAGCCACTGCAAGGAGAAAATAATATTGTTAGGTCATGTTACACGTGAGGAAAGGATGGTCGAGGTTGGAAAAGGAAGTTTAAGACCTAGGAGTGAACTATAGGGATAAAAGAGGCAGTATGCATTACATGTACATGAAGCTAAGGGCTACAAAGAGTTGTAATCAATGATAGAAAAGGGATGAATGTGAGCATGGAATCTAAGAGGGCTGAAAATTCACTAAGGATTTGTCTAAAAGAGTCTAAGGGCTACTAGATGAGCTAAAAGGAAACAAAAGGGTTTCTTTGAAATAAAGGGAGATGGCTAGGTAGTTTGGGGAGGGAGAAGAGTAACCTATGTGCTAAAATAGGTGGTTGTAGGTTTTGTTAGAAAAGGATAGTCGTTAGTCAAGCCATAAGGGAGCTGCAAAGACTCAACCTTATCCTGACTATTTGTACAAGTATTTTGTATTATATTTTTGCATTGTATAGGGATGTAAAATGTTGCTATCCCTAGTACGGGAGCCCTAAGGATTCTCTTATTAATGGAATTATAAGAAATTAGTTATGGGAACAAATTTTGTGTCTTGTTCATTGATATAATTGCTGATATATTCCACTATGCAAAAGTTAGTAATTTCCAGTGTGTTTATGTTTTCTGTCTCAACAAAGACTATACCTAGGGTGAATGGAATTCTAACAAAGTAAACATAGTATTTTTCATAAAGTAGCATCTAAAAGAATCACTCTTGAAGTTTATGACCTAAAAAATTATTGGAAAACTATAAATATTTGGCTAATGTCACATTGATTTGTTCTATGGGTCCACCTTGTACCCTAAGATGGCCACATGTCACCACCTAGGCCCGCCTAGCCTGCTTCATCACCCTAGCCACCTTATATTATTCTTATTCTTTCTCTTTTCCATTCCCCTTTCTGTCTCCTCTCCTTATCTCTCCTCTTCTTCATCTTTTTTTTTTCAACCCTAACTAGCCTAGTTGCCACCTAATAGTCATGAATTGGTCACATCAGTGAGAGGATTCTATTCCACACTTTTATCTCCTCAATTCTCTAACTTTCTTTACTATTGATCAGACAACCAATATCAACCCCATGTAGATTAATAGTTGAGTTTGATATTAAGTCTTTTATTTTTTTACTCATTAATGGACCCCAAGGTTCCGATATAGTGGTTTATCCCTAAACTTCCTTTTACCATATGGCCATTTCTTGATGGCCATGGGAATTTTAGGCAAACCTCCAAAACCACTTTAAAAAATTCCACTACCTCCTTTGCTCTTATGAAACCAATTGTATATCATGGCCTTGGACACCATCCTTCTAACCTACCACATCATACCATAGGGCCTTGACCTACCATCATGGTTGCCACATAGACCCTGTCACCTACCACTTTGACACTACCACATCACTTTCCATATGGCCTATACATCGTTAGGTATGAAATTTCCCCCAAAATTCTCAAAATTAAAAAAAAAAAAAATCAAGTTATTTTCCATTGACACTCAACATCGAATTTTCACCTTGGCCACCATGGACTCCCATAAACAAGCTTCCCTCAACCAAATTAACTCCTACAACTAATCAATTTTTCCTTCATGATCATCAATTTTACCATTTTTGAACTATTCATTCCTTAATTATACCCACAATTTGGGAGTTTTCTTAATTTTTTTTCCCATTTATATCAGTCACCATGGGTATCCTACAATTTCCTCAAATTCGACCAATTAGGCCTCCATAGGTGGTTAATTTAACCTCTATCGTGCAATTTTTTTAGTGCTTTCACATAATCTCACTACAATAACATTCTATTTAATTTAACCAATTATAGGCCTATTATTGTCAATTAAAAATTAGAATTATAGCTTTTCCTCCTTATGCCTCAATATGCTTTAGTTTGCCCAAAAATCCCCAATTTGCTCACAAGGAATTTTGTCAATAATTTGTTGACAACCATTGAATACCATTATGTAATTATCCTATGTTTTAGCATTTTGGCTTGGCCCATTTAGGCCTATGATTTTAGCCTCCTCTAATATTCCCTATAATCTAGCCAACCACCTCCAAGCTAGGTCACACTACTAAAAATCCTATCTGAACACCATATTTTTTATTTATATTTATATTCTAGGCTCTTAATTTCCCTAATTATTTCTAATACCATTATGCCCTACATATGCACCAAAATGAAGACCTAATAATTAAGCATAATTAAAGAATAATTATACATAATAGTAATGCAACATACACATTATAGTAATAATAATAATTATAAATATAAATTGCACCTACAATTAACCACATTAAATCATATACAATAGTAGACACTTATCTTTAATAAAATCACACACAAAATATGGACAAATGATTTACGTCCTAGCCTTATGCACTATTGTTCCGTGTCTCTCAATAGAAATCACCCCTAAAATGGGCCTATGACACCACAAGGACAAACTATGGCTCTGCTCTCATCCCAAAAACCCACTAAAACTCACTAGGTTTCTCATTCAACCATCCATCCCAATCACCAACTCTCTTTTCCCCCTCATACCACACAACCCATGAGGGGATCCCCCTTCTCTTCCACTGCAGCCCCTCAAGTTTACTCCCTTTTCCATGGCTCTAGTGTAGGTTGGCTAGGAAAGTGTCTATGTTGGGACACCAAGGATGATTTTATGGTAATATTACACCAGGTTCACATGAAAGTTATCTCATGTTTCTCTTACTTAGTTTGGATATCCATATTGATTTGGTATCTTGGGATGGAAGAATGGAATAATGGAATAATGGAATGAATAGAAGAGATTGTGCCAACACAAAAAGGCATCGCTTTTGTATGCATGCATCTAACTTCACACTTATCACAAGGGGAAGTCATTCGCAACTCCTTACACAATTCCCAAGCTCGATTTTCTCTAAGACTAAGCTATTTTGGATGAGAATAAAATATTATTATTTATGGCTTTTCTCTCCTCCCCCCTCCTTGTGTGGGCCCTTTAGCCCCTTCTTTCTCCCCTCTGATGTATTCATATCACCCCATACACCTTTCATCTCTTTTTCACATAACTAACCATATAATTTTACTAATAATATGATTTACATAGTTATGTTGCATACATTGTACTATTGTTACACTAAAATTTGTCACCATGACTATTTGTAGTTAGTATGGCTCCATCAACAGTCATACTATCCTCCTTGGCAAGCCTCATACCTCTGCTCTCCATGTCAAACTTCAAAAAAGAGAGAAAGTCATCAAAAAACATGTTTATCTCTGGGTACGCAGGTTCTCTCTACCTTGCCTGCATGTACGCATCCCAAGTTCATTATACCTGAATACTTGTACACTTTGTATGTCAAGGGATGGGTGCGTACTCCTGTAAAGGTCAAAAGGCGTGAGTTTCATCTTAAAAAAGTTACTTGTGGTCATTTCTAGAGTATTCTAGAAGATTGTTTGACGTGTATTGAGCGCCTCCAGATGGTTCATGTATCCCTATGAAAGAGGAACTTATCCCATCAAGAGAGGAGCTACCCCATCCAAAAGAGGGGCTTATCTCATTGATGTTGGACCTAATTAACTTCCTCTAGAGCATTATAAATACAGGCATTGGGCCAGAGGAGGGGAGGTTGAAAGCTGAACATTCCAAAGGGTAGATGCTGCTAGAATTAGGACTTCCTTGTAGAAGCTTCTGAGGAGAGATTCCCATCCTTTCTTGTTTCATTTGGAAGTGGGTGAGCTTATCAAAGTAAAGGAAAACTCTTGCTGGACCTTGGTAGGAACTTGAACAACAGCAAGACTCAGGTTGTAATGGTTTCTTTTATTTCCTATTAATACAAATAAGTCCATTCTTCTCAACAATTTGTTATTAATGAGTTGTTTCATATACTCCTTGGTCTGTATGTTGAATATGTTTTATTTTATGAGATATTCAGGTGCTATTTAATCGTTTGATTGTTAGTGAATGCAGGTTTCGAAGTGAAGGAGGAGCTCATCCGGATCGACGAGGCTGGACTACTACAACAACGTTGGACTACAGGTAGGATCTAAAAACTTGATTTCTTGTATGGTAAATGCATGTTTAGAGAAGGATTGCTCTTAATTGTCTTGTTTGTCACTAGAAAGTCTTAGGCTTCTAGGGAGGTCGGTTTTGTCCGCAAGATTAACTCTTTCTGCATGACACCTTCCATTCATCAAAACCTCCTCTGAGGGTGAAAAAGTGCATGCTCTGAGGATAAGTTTTGACAAATTTCTAGACCCCTCTCTAAATGCATGAGAAGGGTTTAAATACTGTTAACTAAATAACCTAATTACACAAATTTAGGATACGGTTTTTTTTAAATGACTGTTATCTTTCTAAGCAAACTTATTTCAAAAAATCAAATCTAATTCCTAACTATCTCTGCATTTACTCCTTGATGTTGTGAGCATTCAACATTTGTCTGAGAAGAGTCGGCTGGTTGCTTTCCGCTTTTGTTTGAGTCAAGCAAATAGGAATGGCAAGTGCTGGCACTACTTTTTAGTAAATTAGAAGATATTTTTGGGGATCATCCTCTTGCCAGGTGATTTCACTGCGTATATACTTGGTAACATCCCAAATTTCCCTCAAATTGCTTTTTCTATCTTGTCTTACAGACTTGCGAATGACTTGCTTCTTTGATCCGGGCCTTTGTGGTGTGTTTTTTGTCTGTAGCGCCTTTTCCTTTTCTGGGCGTAAGCTTTTTCAGAATTTTGTAAACATGTTGTTCTTTGTGATCTTTTTACCCTGAGTGTTGGATCGCCTATTGATATCAGCATCTATTCGGTAATACTCTGGAACCTGTGGTTCCGCTGCATGCGGTATTCGTTTATGAGGGGATCTCTTCTCTGTCTTCGAGTATTGATGCTTTCCCTTTTTCCTTAGATGTTTCCTGTTTTTCATTCCTACAGTTCACACAAAGGAAAAAGAGTTACAACAATAAATATTGATGTGAAAGCTCTAAGCTCTATGAATGCATAAAATAATGTGACCCATTGTGAACTGACTCTTCGAAAAACATAAAACTGTCCTTCATTAACACTTTGGCGTATGTTCATTAATTTCGTTTAAGGCGCGTGCCCAATTTTTTTGTTTATGGACAGTTTTTGTTTTTTGAATGTTGGGCCGAGGAAAATTTGCAATGGGCGATTCCCGCAACTTGTATTTCATTATCGCGTTATCGCATTTTCGTATCATCGCAGCGTCGCAATTATTGCAAGATCGCATTTATCGCAAGATTGCGTTTCATGTTAAACTATTGAGTGTTGCTTATGCGATGTTGCGATATGCGATGTCGCATATTGGCCATCGAAGAATTATCAAGATCTTCATTTATGGGCGCTTCTTGATGTATGTGATGCGATGGATTTCGCGTCGTTTTTTTCGCATTATTTATTGTGTTCATAAAGAAATGTTTTACTCTCTTCTCGCGATGCGATATATTTTTAAGAAGTACAATACAAAAAGATTTTTTTTGAATTTTTTACTAAGGGTCCCCACTTGTTTAATGTTATTGCTAACACTAAATAAGGAGGGGGGTTGTTGGTGGCCACAACAAAGCTCTAATAAACTTGATTAGGCTCTCCGGGATTATGGCAATAGTTCTTTTACAAGTGCTACACTTAACTCCAATGTTTTATACAATAACATTGGGCTCAGAAGACCATCTTATCCCTTAGCTCTTGGAGCTCTTCAACTTTCTAGCTCTAGCTCTTGGCTCTGTCTCTGGCTCTTGCTCTAGCTATGACTGTGACTCTGGCTATGGCTCTGGTTTTGGCTCTCAGCTCTAGCTTCTGGCGCTCGCTCTGGCTCTTACCTCTAGCTGTGGTTCGCTACTCTCAGCTCTGGCTTTTCTAATCTCTTCTGCTCGACCTTTGCATGCCTCTGTGAATCGATTGACCTCCAAGCAACTCCAACAACAATGAATTGTTGTCAATTGAGCTCTCTATCTTTTCACTCGACCTCTGAGTGACTCTCCAGACTCTCTATGCATTCAACATTTTTTTCACTGTTTTCTTTTTTTCTGCCTATTATAGTGAGCTCTTTCTCTAGCTTCTCTGCTTCCAGGTCTGCTTACTGCCTCTTACGTTGCTCTCTTTTTCTCCCCTTTTTACTCTTTGTCTAATCATGGCTTAATGCAAATCCGTCTCATGACTATTCGCTTCCCCTCCCGGCTCTTTAGATCGCTTGCCTCTTTCCGCTAGAATTCCTTCCTGTACATCATCATCACTATAACGCTTTACAGGGAGGTGGCCACTTGTCTCCTCAAACGTTAAGCCAGCTCTTCCTCAAGCAGATCGTTACTTCATTTACTCTATGAAATGATTCATTCTCCAACTCAACGGTCCAATCAGACTTCAACCTTTATGTGTCGAAGCCTATTTTCTCTGTCAAATCCGATTTCCCGTTGGGCACAATATCCACTAGTAGATATGGGGCCTCCAGATCCTATGGTTATCGCTCTTATCACGCAGTTGACTTGCTCGGATGTTAGCCCACGATGAGAGTGGTTTTCTCTCTCATCCACTGGACACGCATCAATTAATGTATGGAATCGCTCGGTCCTCTGACAAACCCACTTACCACCCGAAACGCCTTCGATATTTCGCTGGTTTCGGAGCGCGAGACTCGCCTGTCGCTTTAGCTCTTTTCCCATGCTTCTCTAGCTTCCCTTGTGACTGAGTGTGTGAGGCTTCTCCATTTCGAGCGGTTTTGGCCATCAACTTGTGCTAATCGTGCTTCAGAAACGAACTTTGTTTTCTGATCTAGATTTCCCAAGTGCTAGTTTGCACCACTGTGCATTCTCCATGTGCCTCGGTCAATGTGATTTGACTAAAGGTCCTCTTTGCTCCATGTCAGCTACAAATTTTCATTGTTTAGAGGTTATTTCTCATATGCTTTAACATCCAAAAGACTTTAAACTTTGGTGTGATTTTCTTTTACAGACTTCAAGTAGCTTTAAGAGAGTTTGAGGATCCAAATTTGGATCACATGAACATAGGAGTTGTGACAGCCAAGGAAGCTGTGTAGGAAATAACAGAAGTAGAAGCCCTAGAGAGTGCCAAAATAATATTGAGGTCCTTAAATCACTGCACATGATGAGACCTAAGAAGGAAAAGCAGGCCATGATATTGGTGTGTGTCTCAGCTGGAAATCCATTGAGGACGAAGCTCACATTGGAGGAGAAAGGGAAGGCCATTAATCTGGAAGCTGATGAGGAGGAAGAGTTTGAAGAAATCCTGGTGGAAGAGGAGGATGTAGAGATGGAAGTCGAAACCCAGGGCATGGACCCTATCACCAGGCTGCCAAAATATGTTCCTCCGTGAAAGGGTAAAGATAACGTTCTAGAGGATATAGATGAGAGGAAGAGCTCTCTATAAACCCTGATACTCCCAGATGATATTAGTTTTGAGGGCACACACTTGGGATGGGTTCCCGTATTGTTTTACTATTGGGACCTCATAGACCACGAGAAGTTTCCGTATTGAAATTTGAAGATTGGGACCTCATGGACCACGAGAAGTTCTTGCATTTAGCTATTGCGTAGCTAATGTGCCAGAAGATAGACACGCCAATTGGAATGATAGAGTTGGAGCCATGCAAATGGCTCAGAGGGTTTGAGAAAGTAGGGTTGCTAAACCTGCTTTGGGTGCCGCATTACCACCATGCCCCAATGTCTGTTTTTTTCATTAGGCAGTTTCTTTGCTTGGTGCATGATGGGTGCTTGTGGCTAGAGGAGCCCATCCCCATCATAGACCATCTGCTTCACCACATTACATGACTCCCTTTTGTAGGGGAGGACCCAACAAATATTTCAGAGGGAAAAGGTAGAGATTTGGCCCTTGCAGAGGCAATGAAAAAGAAGTTTAAGGTGGAGAAGAAGAAGAAAGGGTATGCCATTTCTAGCATCAACAACCCTATAGTCAAGGTTTCGACACATATATTGGTAGGAAAGATGATGCAAAAATGTCATGCGGATGAGGTGCCTGTGCTAGTGGTTGCACTAATGGTGCAATGCGCAGAAGGGGTCCAATTCAGCTGGGTAAACTATCTATGTGGTTAGTTCCTTACGAAAATTCATGAGGCACAGGAGTAGGGAAAAACATTTCATTACACGTGGATCCTATCGTTGATAGTACTGGTGGCATGGGAGTTTCTCGAAGATAGCCAGTTCTTGTCGATCGCACAGGACCTTCCAGAGGTAGTGAAGTACGCTTTGCTGTGGGTGACCAGGAATGCACAGTAGATAAGGGAGAGCAAGATATTTTTGGTGCTCATGGAGATGAACATCAACATGGGGATCAATCATAAGCCACAATTATCACCCGCAGTCTACATAACTTTGAAAAATTCAAAGCTGACTTCCACCATGTCTTCACTAGGGCACAGAGGGACCCTATGAAGACATGGCATGAGTTACCATACTTGACGACTGACGATGTAATTTTCATAGTCCTTGAGTATTGGCCACCGCAGTGGTGCACTCCAGCTGACTCCGTCGTGGAAGCAAAAAAGTCCACCACGCAATGGAAGAAGGAAGAGACAAAATTGCAGATGGAACAACTGGTGGAAAAGTGTAGGAAAGAATAAGCAATGGCTAAGGCCTAGGTGGCACATGATGCTATGAAGTTAGCAGAACAATAGCAGAAAATAACAGAAGAAGAACGAGAAGGACAAAAGTCACCTTACACCAAATGGAGACAGACATAAAACAAGGTGGCACGAACCCATAGACAATGTCCACCCAACTCAAGTGTTAGCAACCATGAAAGAAGTTAGGGACGTGAAAGAAAATAAAGGCCTCGAAGACATCTTTCGACCCTATCACCCTCACTGAAGGAGATTTACATGATATTGGTGAAACAGTGGAGGATGTCACCGTGGAGTCCCTCCAGTAGATTGAGGAATGACACCAGTTGGTATTGGGAGCTCTCCGGACATAAATACAAGAGTTGCAAGTGCACACTCCATAGGCTGGCACATTGTCCACCAGCCTCACAGTCAGCACTTCAGCTGCTGAGGAAATGTTGAGCACCAAGATGACCAACACAATAGTGCTACCAGATGGAGCACTCATCACAGAGAATGAGGCCGATAGGCCTATGGTTAGTAGTTTGAAAGGGGTCAGGTTAAACATGGTTGTGCTCCCTCGGGCGACGCTCCATGTTTTACAGGATGGAGTCACCGTAGAACTTTGGGCTAGGGAGAGTTGCACTCCTATAAGTAATGAGTGACCAACGCATCAACATTGAGAAGTTGAGCCTACAATGCAACGAGGCAGTGGAGTAGGAAAGCTAGATAGTGTAGGTTATGGTGGAAGCTTGCCAGATGGTCCTAGAGTTGGCCATCCAAGTAGAGGAACCGGTGGAGGCGCATGTATTAAATTTAGCCATAAGGGTGCGTGACACAATAACAGAAATGGCCAAGGTTCAGCTCGAGCTGAACCTGCAGATAGCAGAACTCCATTTGAAGGCTCAACCTTCAACTTCATCGGAGGTCAAATAAAAGCGTACCACCATGGTCATGACAGTAATGGAGGCAATTGACAATGGAGTGATAGATTGCATGAAGTTGTTTGAGTAGTTATTCGAGGTCCTAACCACCTTGGAGGAGGACCCAAACATATAACATGTAGAGACAGAGGCGCATGAGCTGTAGCAGAGATACGATGATGTAAAAGGGGCTGCATAGATTTTTGCCCTTACGAAGAGGCTTGCAAGGATGTATCAAGAAAAGGTGCACAAGGAACAGGTGGATGCTGCTCATCACAAAGAGGAAATTTTGTAAGCGTTCCTACAACCATGGATCAATGAGGCTTATACCATTACAACCTCCATTGAAGTAAATCTTTTGCACCTGCAAGCAACTGAGGGGAGAATTCAGGACAATAGTTCAACATCAGCAATCACCAAACAACGCATGGAGGAGGTTCAACTGGCAGTCGCTCAGTGCGCTACCGAACTTGCAGCAATCCAATTAGAGTTGGGAAGTCTTTGTTCTAAGATCTCCACACCTATAGGGTGACTTGAGGGAAATCCACCATGTTTTTTTTGGGGGCCTATTAGGTGCGGGATTCGCCAAGGTTAGTTTTGGGGCTTAGAGCCTAGATTTCAGTCTGATTTTGTAATTCCAATGTAAAGGCTCCACATTTTGTGGGCATGGAGCACGTAGTGGTTAAAGAGTCATAGGGTTGTCTGCCCTTGTTTTGATAATGTGATGTCAGTTGTAGAAGATCTACCCATGTTCTGTGGACCATGGGATTTTATAAATAGAGCAAAGCTCAAAGTAGTCAAAGGCATCAAATCTAATCTAAGATAAGATAATGAAGATGTATGCGAGATAGTTCTGATGTGTAGAGTCTAGTTTTGGGTCGTAGCATAGGAAGAGGCTCTGCAGCTAAGTGCGCAGAGGTCTAGTAGTCCACAGCTGAGTGCAGGGACCCCTACAGCTAAGTGCATCAGACAAGTCGAGTCTGTAATCATCTGGAAGTATTAATAGAGATAATTTTCTATCAATTTTGTGTCTTTATTTCCTGTTTTATGCATTTGCTATGTTAGGTATGAATTTCACTTCTAATGCTTATATGATACACGAAATTATATAACTGTATTGGTTAAGTGAACGCAAGTTAGAATATCTATTTACATGAAGATAATTAAGATCTGTTAATAAGATAAGTAAGATAGTCCGCCTAGTTTGGGAAATAGCACAGTTCGCTACCCTAGTAGCCCGAAAGCATCTTAGCCCCTGATTAGGGCTGCACAAAGGTCGATTATAATGGATTGAGAAGGTGTTGAAGGTTAGAATAGGGTGCGATGCGACTTGGGCATAGGCATGTCTAGTTGGAATAAACCGACATCACATCCATCTCAAGGGTGTGGAAACTTGGTTCCAGCATCCCCCATACTGCTTCGAGTGGGACATCAGTCCATGCTCTCCAGGTTGATGCTGGAAGGGCCAATAGTGTAGGGATTTGTTTGGATAACTAACTCTGAACCTGGGTTAGGCTACCATAAGCCAACACAAAGCAATATGGGCCCCTTGGCAGTGTAAAATCACTTTTTCTATATTTTTAATAGCTCCATCAAATGAGTTACCATACACAAAAAATTCATCCATATAAATCTCAACATATTCAAGATTAGAAAAAGATAATCAACACAACCCTTTGAAAGGTTGGAGGTGCATTACACAACCCGAAGGGAAGCACTCGGACAGAAAATGTACCCGAAGGTCATGTAAAGGTAGTTTTGTCTTGACCTAAGGGTACAATCTAGATTTGGTTATACCCACTGAAGCCATCTAAAAATGAAAAGTACTTTTTACCGACAAGGGTATCTAGCACATGATCGATGAAAGGAAGGGGAAAGTAATCCTTGAGAGTGGATTTGTTTAATTCTCTATGGTTAATGCAAATATTCCATCTCCCATATTTCTTAGGGACTATCACTAATGGGGAAGATGAAATTAACATCTAAGAGTTTTTGTAATTCCCCCTTAAAAATATCTCTTAGTGCAGGTTTCATTCATCTCTGGGGCTGTTGGACAGGTTGGGCTCCCTCCTGGATATAGATATTATGAGTACAATTCTTAGGAGGAATTCCTTTCATGTCTTCATAACTCGAAGGGAATGCATCCAAATGATCTTTCAACAAGGTAACAAGCTGCTCTTGCTGAGATGAATCCAGGTCTGAACTAATGTGTAAAGATTTTCCTGGACTAATTTCAATAAGAGAGGTCTCGGGCTCAAGAGCATAGGAAGATGATGCCATAGTATGGGATAAGGAAGGTTGGGAATCAGAATTTTCTTGGAAATTCAGACTAAGGATATGATGAAGTGCATCAAAACTAGGTATAATGTCTAGATTGTTCAAGAAATCTCACAATTCACCATCTTGGGTGGACTCAATATGGTGTTGAATAGAATAAATATGTTATGAAACCAACTCATGAAATTATAGAAAAGATAGATCAATGTCATAGAAATCTACCTCTTTGAGGGGCCAACCTCCTTTACATTACACAAATCAACAATTCTTGGATGATACAAATGACAAGACCCCCTTTCTATATATAGCATTCTAAGGGGTCTTAATATAATGAGAGCTGACATAACAATAATAATGCAAGGGCACAACAATAGCAATAGTGGGCTTGTATGGGGCACAATAATAACAATATGGGGACTACATGGGCACAACAATATAATAAGGGGTTGCACTAATAACAGTAAGGGATTACACTAGTAGTATAGGGACCTAACATGCCCCTCTCCAAGAAAAAGTGTTTTCCTCAATGCTTGAGTAGTTTTGGATGCTTATGTATAAAATTCTCAAATCCCATGTGGAATTTTGAGTGGGTAAGTTTTTCCACTTGATGAGATACTCTGAAATTGATTGATTTCGTAGCTGGTGGGTTCTTGTTTTCGTGACTCCTTTGTGTTTCAATATGATTTTTCCTTCCTCGTTAAGTTCTGACAATATTGTTTGAACTGGGAGCTTGTCACCTATAACCTTCTTTGAGCATGAAACATGGAAAATTGTGGGTACTCGAGAAGATGTAGGAAGCTCCAATTTGTATGCCATAGTACCAATTGTTGTAGCACCTTGTAAGGACCATAATACTTTGGTGATAATTTTTTATCCTTCTTAGCTTGATTGAGGGACATTTGTTTGTATGGTTGTATTTGTAAAAATATCGAATTGCCTACATCAAAACATCTTTCACTGCGATGTTGATCTACATGTTGTTTCATTCAATTCTACACCAAAGTGGGGCTATCCTTTAAAAGTTAGAGAACTTGTTTGTGATGCTTGATGTGATATTTCATTATTTGAACCTTTTTATTTTTGATATGTCCTTCTATATTAAGAGTTTTAAGAGTGGTAATTCTTTCCAATGGATTCCAAGATATGGTCAGATTCATTTCTTGATGTTCGATGTGATATTTCACTTCTTGAACCATTTTCTTCTTGATATGTCCTTCTATCTTGAGAGTTTGAGGAGTGGTAATTCTTTCTAATGCTTTACAAGATATGGTCAATTTCATTTCTTCTTTCTCTAGGGTTGGTTCTTGGTGTATATTCTCTTCTTTTGATGTTTCTTGATCCTTTTCTTCCTCCTCTTCACAATCTATGTAAAATAATTTCTTTTTAGCACACTTATGACCTTTAGTGTATTTTCTATCACAACTGTAACAAAGCCCTTTTTCTCTTCTCTCTTCCAATTATTGCAGTGGATACCTTGTAGGTTTTGGAAGGCTAGGAGAAAAACCAGTTCCATATTTTTAGTTGTGAGTGGTAGGATTCCTTGTTTCCATAATTTTGCTTTCAATTTTTCCTCCCAACTTGAATGCCTTCTCTAATGAATCAGGTTCCCAAAGATGAACCTCATGTTGAATGTTATCCTTTAAATTCCCTATGAAGACATCAATCCTTTGCTTCTCTGGAATATCATTTACCCTTATATTCAATTTTTGGAAGTCCTCAATGTGCTCTTCCATTGAACCCTTTTGTTTGAGATTTATCAATTATCTAAAGAAGGTGTTTCTCTTTGTATCCTCATAATGTGCTATCATTTCCTCCATAAAAATTGACTAGGTCACAAGTTATTTACGAGAACAAAGCTCTCTATACCATACAAATTGATTTGGTTCTAAATATAAATATGCAGTATGTACCTTTTGTAACTGATCTAAGTTGACTCAACTCCCGGATTTACCCAAGATCTTTTACTTTCGTGGTGTGATTAGAATTGCATTTAAGATAGCATAGTTGAAGATATCTACATGCTATAAAGAAGAAGGAACATGAAAATCATCAAACACATAAAAATAACAAGACGTTGATAACGGAGTTCATCCAAGAGGGACTACCTCTCCGGGCCCCGTTGTCAAGATGGTGTAGGCCATTGCATTAAGTGTTGTCAATAGTGATGATGTACATAAGAGGTGACATCGCTATCGTATAAGGAAAACTCCCTCACACAAGAGTGGCTCCAAGAGATGTTCCACTACAGGAACTCTCATTCAAAAGGACTCCTATTAGTATGACCTAAAACTCATGCATGATGATAATGAACATCTTGCCAACATGGCATAAAAGGGATTTCAATGCAGTCATACATGGTGACACATGAGTATCCCATCAACATAATGACAAAGGGATCTCGAATGAAACATGACAAATCATGAAAACAAGTACATCTGACAAATTATTCTGCATCACATCAAGCAGGAACCATGAAACAAGTAAGAAACAAGATCCCACATTAAACATCAAATAAGGATCTGTGCAACACAGTGCATCTCATAGCAAAAAGAAGTACATGAACACATTGCATATACCTCACATCCTGGGACCCTCTGAAGTAAAGGATGTCAAACTGCTGAAGCTGGCTATACCAACAATATCATGATGTCAGGTCTCATGGAAAGGACTGCTCGCACATGAATACTGACACTTACACTCCACTTAGAAAGTGGCCAGAAAATGAAATGATCCAATGGGAAATATGAATGCGCCATCAGATTTGTGGTATCGAATAGTGAAAAATTGACTGTCAAATTTCTAAATTTTGAGAAAATGGAAATCTAGAGATTAAGGAATATTTTAGATTCCCCCTAGATTCCTCAAAGATTCCCTCCTCCGGGTCCTCTGAAAATATTCTACTCAGATCAAGAAACTGACTACACCATCAGGTTCATGTTGCTGAGAGGTGTAAGATTGATATAAAATTTGTCCAATTTGGACACTACAAAAATTTCACCCTCTTGAGAATTTCGCCCAATCATGGTTTTGCCTACCTTTTCTCTAGGCTCATGGTTCCACATGCAATAAATTAATTAAAAACATAGTGCCTCAATTTTTGTGCATGCTCTTGGTTCCTCCCTCCTTGGGTGCACTGATGAAATGAAGGTTTATATAAATTTTTGGTGGGTGAATATTTCAATGAGGTCAATTGTGCAGATTAGTAAGGATCCTGCATTATAAGGAGGAGGTCAAGTGGTCAAATGATGACCCATCCATATTAAAACATTTCATTTTCTTTTAAAAACAACAAACATATTTTTTTTGGGGGTCGATTCTACATTGGGCTTCCTGCCCCATAACATCCGTAGGTTTGGTGCACTGTTTTGATTGGCGTTGGGGCACATTAATGGAGTGCCTTTGTTACATGGTTTTTGGAAAATTTTTAACGTGGGTCCGCCACATGGGCAGGGTTGTCCGTCCAGCTAGCCGTGGGTTCAACTCCCACCAGCCTTGTTTAACGTGATGGCATATTTGTTTGGAGGTTGGGTGTGGGCCAGGTCGAATGGAGATGGCTCACCCACAACCCATTAACATTGTTTAATGTGTGTTTTTTGGTGCAGTTGGGCCAGCAGGGGTCATTGCCCTATCGGACATTTAATATTAATGTTTTTTGTCAATATAGTTTGGGGGGGTGGTGGGGGTGGTGGCTTGCCACCTCATTTATATTTTTTTTATTTTTTATAACAATCAAATTTTTTTCAATTTTGTCTAATAAAGGGATATTAGACAAATTAATGATCCAACAAATTTGCCCACTTTCGGGAGCTAGGCTTCATGCCTCATGGTCAGTCAAATGTAGGACACTTAAACATGGCCCATAACACAACTTTCACCAAAAATTTGACTGTCTCGTTCCCCCTCATATGAGCTCATATTGACAAACCGCTCACACCGTTACGATCAGGACAACACAATCTACGCTTTGGTCTTGGTTTGAAAGCATTCCGATCACTTTGATTTTTGAGCTTTCATAAGCCCTCTTTGACCTATGTGTGTCCCTAGAGCCACTTGGATTAGTAATAGTTGTACATCATGTAGATCAAAATATTGCTCCATCTGTAGTATCCAATTTACCAGATCCTTGCCATCAAACTTCCTCATATCGCTTTTCTTGATTTTAGGTGCTCGATCTTGAATATGTTGTATCTTTGAAATTTCGTATCTCCAAGGTCTGAAATTATGACCTGTGGTAGCCCTCTGCATCCTCTTTCCAATGCCACCAGTCTGATCGAAATTGGATTTTCCAAGAAAGTGTTATGCCCAATCTCCCAAGATGACCTAATTATATACATTTTCTGTAGAGCAAACTTGTATGAAGTGCCACATGTCACTTTTTCGACCTTCAGACATAAAAGTGATACACAAAACACTACAGGTCATCCTATATCTGAAAATTCTTACTAAATATCAATATGATGCCTAAAATGAAAGTTATGATGATTTTCGCCAGGTCACCTGTTTGAGATATAATTTAGGATGCTATAAAAAACCTAACTTTCGTGGATCATATCTCTGAAAATATAGTGCGACAAGATATGAAATTCAGACCCTTGGTTTAGAACGAGTTATTCTCACATGGGTTTTGTTTTTAGCTTTTGAAAATTCACAGAAAAAAACATTATAGCGAAAATTCCATGATGACCTGTTTGGAGCAGCAAAACCCTAGAATCCAAAGCTCTCAACCCAATGTTATGAAACGAGCTCACAAAAATATAGAAAAGATAGATCAACGCCGTAGAAATTATCCTCTTCGATGGGTGATCTAGATTTAAACAGGAACACAACAAATTACAGAGATAACTAGAAACACAAAGATGCAATGAAAATAATACTTCATTTCATTAATATAAAATACTGAAATATGCTTACAATCAACAATGGAAATAAACTAGCTAGGGCGATGGTAGCTTATCTTTGAGAAGAGATGTGGTGGCTACATGCCTTTGAACTATGTTACAATGAGGCTCAAAAGCCTATTTATTGTTGAGAAACAATGGAAAACCCTAAACATCTAAAAACCTAACCCTAGAAGATGAAATGCCAAACTGTGGGCCCGTTTGGGTAAATTGGTACATCAACATCCCGGGGTCACAACTTTGGCATATGATCTTCATTTGACGCATACAATATCTTGTTAGAAAGATCTATCTGATAAATACAACTTTGGAAAGATAAACATTGGTCCATGGACCCATGTTGTGCCCAGTTTTCACAAAAAACATCATTTAGGGCCTCAAAATGGCTCCGGAATTTTAGGACTTGAAAAATGATAAAAATAGTAAATTGTGCTACAATTAAGGAAACTAAGAAGCTAAAATAAACAATGGTGGGGGTCCTTTTGGACTTGGTAGGTGGCCACCAATATCCACCTGGATCAAGTGGGAAACCTCCTTTACATTACACAAATGAACAATTGTTGAATGATACAAGTGACAAGACCTCCTTTCTATATATAGGATTCTAAGGGGTCATAATATAATGAGAGCCGGCATAAAAATAATAATGTAAGGGCACAACAATAATAATAGTGGCCTTCTATGTGGCATAATAATAACAATATGGGGACTACATTGGCACAACAATATAATAAGTGGGTTGCACTAATAACAATAAAGGGTTACACTAGTAGTATAGGGACCTAACAAAATAGGTCAGGTCTCCTCATCACTAATGTCATAATATAACCATAAATTACCCTTGAGTTCTTGAATATATCTATCAAGTGGGTATAAGGTGACCTTTTTCCTAGAGTCTCCATGTGAAATGTACATATCATCAGAGCGACATCCAATATAAGCATCACCCGTGGCAAGCCATTGTCATCCAAGAATCAAAGCATGTCCTCCCAATGGATTCTTTGGCTGAAGCATAATGAAATCCGCGAGGTGTCCCCGTGAATCTATAGAGAAAACCATGTCATCCAATACTCCATTGGGCTTGATTATAGATCTGTTTGCAATTTCAAGCATGTTGGGTGTAGGACGAATATGACACAACCCAATTTGTTCCATGGTTTTCCTAACACGCCTTAATCAAAAAAGAAGAACACGAGGGAAAATGAGTTGGGTTTGTTGGCCCTAGCCAACCAGCTTGTTTCCTTATTTAGGAAACGTAAAGATTCAGCTCTTAATGAACATATCAACAAGGAATTACAATGAAATATTGAGAAATCATGGTGTAATACCTTTCTATTAATAATCAGCAAATGAACATCATGAGTTCAGATCCAGCCCAGGATGAGGGTGATACTAGCAAAATTGCAGAGGAACGAAACTACAATATCCTTTCTATAGCTATTGATCACTACCATTTTCTATCTAAATCCTATATTTTATACATTCATTCAGGCCTGCGGCCGTAAACAAATTACATCAAGCATTCGAATCTGAGCCTTTTGGCTATAAAAAAATAACAATAACATTTCATACTAAGCCTTTCGGCTATAAAAAAATGCTAATATCAGTATTCAGCTGGTGACCCAATGTCCACCATATCCCTAACTTTTCTCTCCGCTCCGAGCCCAACTCAATTTGATTGTTTTCGAACACGTTGTTCACATGAGGTGGTGAGCTATGACGATAGTAAGGATTCTCCAGTGGTGCAAGAATCATACTTGCAGTCGCCCATGCTAATGAGATGATCAATACATTGCCTGTCAAATAATTTAGGAAAATAAATATTAGTTGCAAAGATTATTAAAGGCACAAAATCTATGGAAATGATTAATTCGTAACCCTTAAACATGGAATATAAAGCTAGTGTAGGAAAAGGCATGATTCTTGGACTAGTGCAGGAATATAGACATTTGTAAGGTTAAAATATAGGTATAAGGTTATGGTTTTGAAGGAAAAAGGGGTTAAAAATGAAGCAATTTAGCCTACCAACACTTGCTTTACAAACTGAAAAGAGTGCATTTGTTTATCTATTCAAAAGAGAAAAACGAAAGATGCTTTCATTGAGTCCTCTTGAATTTGATTCGGTGTTGATTTGATTGGTGCATCGTTTGCATTAGGAACATTTTGAATCAAAAATGCCAAATTTTTCTTTAGTTGAAGCTTAATTTCATTAGGGCATCAGAAAATCAAAGAGAACGTGATTTAACTAAACTGCATCATAGTGAAGTAAAATTCATTTTTGCTTTTGATAGATTGCATGTTGGATAGTGAAAGTGAAGTTTAATTTTTACTTTGCACATTTCGTTTGGAAAATAAAAGTTAGTGGAGGCATGTTTTTTATGCATTCTCTTGTTTGATGCATTAATTGATTGAATTTTCTTCCCTTGCTAGTATAGCATTCATCGAAGTGAAAAGTTTCCTTTTCTCATATAGATGCATTTTTTGGATTTAGGTGACATTGTTTGAGCCTAGAAATTTAAACATAATTCAAGAAAAGAATTAAAATTTACTAAATTAACCTAAGGAGCATTTGGAAATTAACAAAAGCATTTAGAGGTCTAGGCTAGAGATGTGTTTCAACATCTATAAACCTAGCAACTGTCGTTAACTACCTACATTGTATCCCAATGGTGAAATCCTATTCTAGTATGGAAGTATATCAGTGATTCTCAAGTACTCCTGGGTATATCAACGGCACTCTAGTATGGCAAGTATATGGGAATGGTATCATTGATTGGTTATGCATTAGAAAATGCTAACATGGACTTGTGCTCCCCGTACTGTCGAGTATATTTTGGGAAATCCCACTAGGTTGTTATCCTTTAGCCATAGGTAACAAAGTCAGCTACCTTGTAGACATGATACATCAAACACAACATTCAAGGAGATCAGTCACTATATGTTAAGTCTTTGGTTTCATATAAGGTGTATATAGCGGTTCACGGATACTTGGTAAACTCTCTTTCCTAGTACACCCTTTTTGATTTATTTCTTGTTTTAAGTTCTAAAATTTAACTTCCCACGATAAGATGACTTACCTATGCAATTATCATTGGCATCTTATTGCCTTATTAATAGTGAATTTTAATTGTAATCTTAAATCAACCACCCCTTATTTTTTTTAGAAAAGAACATCATGGTTGGACCACCTGGTTCACCTTACATATACCCTTCATCATTTAACATTGAAGGGTCATCACAAGGATTTGATCCAGAGATTCCTCAATCACTTTAACCCCAATGTCTTGAACTTGGAATTACCCCAATTATTCAACCCCTTGCTTCTCTTCCTCGACCTTGAGACTCGTCATCTTAGGAATCTAACCTAGAAACTCCTAAGAATCCGTAGAGGTTTTTATTATTCCCTCTAAATCCGCTTTTTGATCCATTGGTCATATCTCCTCAATGACCATATAGTTCATATGATAATCATGGTGTGCCTTTGGATCTCTCACCGCCATCATTTTAGGTTCCCCCTCGCCAAATGTTTCCACCCATGGCATCAGAAGGTGAGTTTCCAACCAATCCTCGAGGTTCTCCTCCAAAACTCTCAACCACTCACACTCCTCATGCTAGTGATGATTTTCACTATAACTTTCCACCTGAAGGCTTTCCATATGTGGGAAGTGTACCACGTACACCACCCCTTGAAGGCAATGAACCTTTGTTTCCACTATGTTACACCTATTTGGCTCAATTGGTTTCAAGTACCCAAAGTGTATATTCAATTTATCACAATCCCATTTGGTCGTTGAGCACCATGCCTACTTCTGGTCCATTTGCTTCAAGTGTGGCCTCTCAAATTCCTGTAGCAACTACAGTTTCTTAAGTTCAAATACAACTGTAGTTATGGTTGGGACAATTAATGTCGCTATAGGTTCCTCAGGTCCTCCATTAAGTGGACAATATGTCCCACCACCTATGCCACTGCATGGGGGGAAAAACTACCTCGTCCATATGTACCTCCTATTTCAGGTGGAACTTATGTGAGTGCATCTCAAATTCATGCTACTGGAGTTAGTCAAAATGTTGGAAGTATACCTTATCCTAGTGGATCATCTATTGCATATGTATCAAGTAAAATCTCGTATCAACAGCCTCTTTTAGCAAAGATACCCTACCAACAACCATACCCTCTATATGGCTCACAACAGTCTCAAACTCCACCTTTTACTCAACAAGAAGGACCCCAAATTCATCTTGGTTCAAATCCCTCATTTTGGACATCTGGTCAATTTCAAACTAGAACCTATCAGTACCAACCTAGAACTCAACAAATTTGACAAGGAAATTTCCAACAACAACAACATTATGTACAACAAGGACCTTACGTGCAAAAAGGGATTCCTCAACATCCATTGTAGCAACAAGGTCAGCACTTGCAGTAGCAAAACCAACCCTTGGATCAACAAGGGCTTCCAAGTTCAAGAGATGATTTATGAAAAGTGACCTTTTGGATTTTTCTTTTATGCTTATTTTTCAAACTCTATAAACATGAAAAATATGTTGAGTTTCCCCTTCATCGGACTCCTAAAACTTAAATGATGCAGGACTTGTCACCATGACGAGACTGAGTTTCTCCTTCCTAGGGCTTGTAAAACTTAATGGGATGGATTCATCCGAAGTATAAAATTATATGGAAAGCATATGCTATCCCCTTCAAGCTTAAGATAAAAAATATATGGGGTACTCGCCAGAAATGGTGGGCGAAAAAGTGAAAGTGATAATCTCTTGTATTCTATAAAGACAGCATGTCACTCTTGAACATGACACCCATCTGTTGCTCATGTCAGGTTTGGGACATCCTTACTTAGTCACTAGCCTTCCTGTGTTTGGGAAATCCATCTTGCCTCTCATCTGATTATATCACTTCATCATCATGACCTCTGATCGTATGTTGAGTCAAATGTTGCTAAACTCCAGAGTCGTGTCACTGATATGTTGAAGATAAGTCCTATCTATAGTTCTTTACTGCTTATATGATGTCTGACTTTCTACCACAGTCCTGGATCACACTTATCTACTCTACTACATCCTTTTGTTTCCTATCAATGATGTGGGATTCATTATGGCCCTCCTTCGATGGATCACTTCCTGTCGACTTCAGCTCATTATCCTGGAAGATGATCTAGAAACTCCCTTCCTATACCTTAGAGCTTGCGTGCCTCAATGGAAATTTCTTTGCATTCCACGATAGGTTTACACCATTGACCTTTGATCGTATGAATCCACAGATGTTCGACTTCAACTTCACTATTCACATTCATGGATTGTGTTGATTGTACCTTGAGAGTGATTTTTATTATTGGTGGTTTCTCTCATGCTTCTTAACGATTTACATGATTGACCGGTAATCAGGTCGATTTATATCATGTTCAACTTTGACACATCTATTCACAAGTTAGAATTCATACATTGATCGAGTTGAGAAAGAGTGCAAGACCCTGAATTCTGTCTAATAAATTCCAAGTTGCATGGAGTTATGAGTTATTCATGATTGTACACATGTTTCCTTTGGATGGATGGCTGCGACCATACGACAGGTTCATATTCACGATCCTTTCTATTCATATGGCGCGACCATACGGTGGGTCAATATTCATGATCCTTTCTATTCAGATGACTGCGACCATACCATGGATCCTTACACATGATCCCTTCTATTCATATGGTTGCATCCATACCATGGATTCATGTATCATTAGGCATGATCATGAGAGATGTCAAATATGTATATTCTTGATTTGCGGGTCTCCTAACAGTGTTGTTCTAGTCCTTGAACTGACTTGTAAATCATATCAGTTGTCACTCCTTATTGTTCCTTCATGCTTTAGGGGAAAACTATTACATAGTGTTTTGCCACACCTCCTATTCACTTCCTATTCCATATCCCGAAGTGAAAAAACATTGACAACTATGCAACATATCCATCATGATATACATACTAAAACCTCCCCAAAGAAGGTCCTTCCTGTGCTGATGGCCAGTTTCATTATCTACCCTAGCACTATTAGCATGGGTTTTGATATGAAAATCTGCATTGAACCTCTTCTGGTAGTGTTTCCCAAGCTAGAGGAGAAACTTCATGCATTATAACCTTTGAGAACAATGAGCTAGATGTTTGTTGTTGTTGATATGGTCGAGCTCTCCCATTTGGACCTCTTGATCTTATCATCATGGGGTTTCCCCTTGAGATGTGGACCTTCCTCCCTCTCTTGTGGATCCCTAAATCCCTCTCCCTTCCTATAAATCAACTCCTTTCCATCCAAAAATGGTTGTTCATTGATTGTTGCATTGCTTTGGTGATATTATGCTTACATGCTTCCCATTCTAACTTGGAGAAAGAGTGCTTGAAGAGTCTTTTCTTGGACATGGACATCCACCCAAAGTAGGTATACAACATCAAGGCATAGGTTCTATGCTTCCTTTTTTATCTTATATATATTATATATATATACACACACACACAATTATATATAATATATATATATATTATATATAAATATATCTAATGTTCACTTTCCATAATTGTGTAAATTTTTATGATTTTAGATTAATACTCCTTGATCTATTAAGTAGTTTATGTTTGATCTATGCCATATATTCTCTTGTATCTTTCATAACTCTTTGAACTTCTTTGCTAGTACTCGGATGTGAACAACAGGTAAGGAGCAAGGCCTGGACCAAAAGAATCAAAGTCATCTCCAAAAGCATTGAGCAATTAGCATCAGAGTGAGGTAGGTTTCACCTTCTCTTTGCATTTGTTGAACATAAACTAGGAAAGTGTATGTTAGTTTGTTTAGTTTGTTGCCATACCCATTCATTGGGCTAGAGGGATTGCCTTTTTCGACAGAGGGGATTTATCTTCACAATAGGGCTAAACCAAATCTTTCTTTTAGCTAATCATCCCCATGCCATATTCCAAGCATGAATGTGGGACTTACAATAAAAAACCAGGGCTTCTTCAGTCTTTACCACAATCCACAAAGGGATTCCTAGGCCCAAGCACTCATTTATAGAACTAGGCTTTACTGCATTCCCAACATGGGATTCCTAGGCCCAAATAAGAAACATACAGTACCAGGCTTTACAAGAATCCCACCATATACCGCTCCAGGGGTCACTAGGCCTACACAAGTATGGATGCCTTCGGATTTTGCCACCTAAACCATCAGTAATGTGTTCGTCTCCACCTCTATGATTTACAGTATATCTCTCATTGACTAGTTGAGGATTCCTAGGCGTAATGAAGATCGACCCTCTAGGCTTTATTGTATATTCTTCCATTCACCGTTGAGGATTCCTAGGCCTTGTGTTTCTCCCCTGACACCACCCCACTCAATTTTGAAAACCATCTCGCAATTCCATATCAACCAAAATAAGAGAACCCCAACACCATGGATATCCAGAAATGGCAATGCAAGGCTGAAAACCACTCTCACACTTGGAAAAACCCTACCAACAACAAAAAGAGAACCAAATACACACATGCATCTACCATGCATGCCAAAAATAGCAATGAAATCATACATGCAACTCGATACCTTCAAGTAATACCATTGTAGTTGCTTGATCCAACTCTTCCTTGCTTGATCTCTGCTTCCATTTTCTTTCTCTATCCTTCCTTCCTTCAATGCTAGAGTGCTTCAATAATACTCTAACTATGTGAGAGAGAGAATGGAGAGAGAGTTCCACCCAAAAACTATCAAAAGGCCATGAACTAATTCTCATAAGGCTTTTTATCAATGAGGCCTCTATTTTCTTCATTTTTCATAATGTTTCATTCATTTTCCTCCTCACACGTAACCTATGACCTTTCACATTCATTTTCTCCTAACTTCCATTATTTTCAGAAATAAAATGCCAATTAATTCCACTTTGCATTTCCAAACACTTTTCCATTTCCTTTTCCAGTTTCCTTAGCCATAATAAACAAAAAGAACACCCACTAATATGTTTTTCCCAGCATTCAGCTTTGAATAGATGTCCCATGACATTGGTCTTATTTTTCCTTTATTAACTTTATTACATGGATTTTTAATGAGGGTCGTTACGTTCTACCACTTGTTTATGCTATTCATTACTTTTAGTCTTGTTATATCCTCTGTCATTGGGTTTCCCTATAGTGGAATTAGGTATGGCCTTGGGCATATATATTTTATTTTGACTATGTTGATAGTCTTATTTGGTATTATCTGGTCCCTAATATCTTTTCTCCAGTCCTATTTGGTGTCATGGTTAGGGGGTTATACCAGTCTACCAGCATGGAACACCAACATATGAGTCACAAGGTAGAGGAAGGCATGGGCCTTAGGGTTGATGAAAAGCACAATAACAAGCCTAGGAGGTTACTGCCAATTTTTAGTCATTTGTTCGACCATGCACCTGAGATGAAATCTGTCACATGGAAACCCTAGCAATAGGAGAAATGTTTTCCTTCTGCGATTCAGATATTTTGGATGAAGTTGATAAATGGGTTCCCAACCCTGGTTACATGAGGTGAAGGAAAAAAAGATATACGTACCGTCTCCCTATATTGAAAAATGAAAAAACTTGTTGGGAAAGGTGTTAGTGGAAAAAAAAAGAAAAAGGATACACCATATTTTCCAACCTTGAAGTGAAAAAAAGTTGCATCATAATCAACGGTTTATTCTTGAAAAAATGGATGCCACATTATACTATATCAAGTACCACATTCCATGTATTACAACTACACTTTTTGTTCAAGGCTCTAGTGCCCAAGATCTAAGACCAATCACCTCATCAGATTCCTATTTTCTATTATGTTTGCTTATAGATCTTTGTTTTTGTATTTGATAATTAACACTCTTGTTATACTTAAGTTTTTTATGATGCTAGAATTTTGGAACAATTACTCTATAGGTAGGTAATAAAAAATACATGGTTTCCCTTCGGGTAAGGTGAGACCATTTATTGGAAATCAAGGATATCATGGTGAGGAAATACAACATTAACTTATGATACACACACACACACACACACATACACACACACACATATAGATAACAACAGTAATATTAATAGTAAAATTAGTAGTAAATCATTAATAATATTAACAATGTTACATTAATAATCACATACATATAGTACTAATATAATTAATAATACTACCATTAATATAATACCAACAAAGATCCATCTAACTTCAGATCTACCAAGAACCAAGAGAGATCAAATATCTCAAGAAAAAAATTCTCTTTTTGAGTGCAAAAGTTGAGGAAAAGTTTTCACCTCAAGAGGTTTGATTCCTTTTAGTTCTTGGTAAACATGGAGTTATATGGATCTATGCTAGTTTTGAGAAACGCACTAATAAAATAGTTCAGCTATAAGTTCTTTTTTTTTGTTTTCACTTGTTTAATGTAATATATACACAGTTGACATTGAAATATTTTATTTATGATCACATTATCCACATTGAAATGTTAATACATTCCCCCTTATATATATATCTATATCTATATCTATATCTATATCTATATATATATATATATATAATATATATATAATATACACACACACACACACACATACACATGGGGCTAGCTCAATTGATTGCCATGTTTATGAAGTATTGTGTAAAACATTAGATTCAAGTTCCAAATCCTTGTGGGTCCTCTCTCTCTCTCTCTCTCTCTCTCTCTCTCTCTCTCTCTCTCTCTAATTATATATTATATATATATATTTATATATTATATATATATATATATATATATTTACATAGGAGAAAAGTTGTAAAGGTGTAGATTTACTATTGGTTACTACCCACCAATATTTATGCAAGTCCTTGTGCGAGAGGAAGCAATTGAATTATCTACTTCACATCTCAAATTATTAGTTTGTACAAAAAAAGGTTTATAGGATTCAATTTTCCTAGTGATTATTGTTAATTTAGCATTGGCCAATGTAGGTTATAATTTTTTATGCAATTGTCTTAGAGAATAATTTCTAACTTGAGCGGAAAAGACTAAGTTTCCCTGTAACACTTGTTTAATATGGATATTGAAATATTCTACTCATGACTGACTTTAATTTTTTTCTTAATATATTTTTATTTTAAATATCACATGTAAACTACACATCATGTAATACCAATAGTATTATTTTTTTTTAACTCAATATTAAGTAGTGAAGAAATTGTATATTTCTTTCATACTAAAAAGTAAATAATTTTTTCCGCTAACAATTACTTTATCCCTCTACATAAATTCGATGTAAAATTAAGGTGAAATTCAAGTATTTTATTTATGGGAAACTTTTTATTATTATTACTATTTTAAATTTGTTAATGTAAGTATTATTTTAGTATTTTTAAATGTAACATTATGTGACAACATATCCTCCATACTCAGCTATAGATCACCTCTTGGTGAAGCTATTATTAATAGCTATCATCCAATTAGGTATGCTGAAATTTGACAATGTCTAAGATTGTTTGATAAATTGTTCATGGTTAACCATGTTGTCTAAAGTTAGCTATTCATGAAAATGGTTGTCCATACATTACCATGTTTGCTTATGGTTGGCTATGTTGTTCCATTACCATAATCAAGATATCAAATATATAATACATGATCATTCATAATCAATCATAGTCAACCTACCCAACCTTAGTCAACCATGTTCAACCATGCTTGAAACAAATCAATAATGGTCAACCATGGTCACCATAATCAACCATGGTCACCATGATCTTCCATGGACATCACTGGCCAACCACTTTATCAAGCATAGTCAACATGGTTAACCATATTCATCTAGTGTTAAACATTTATATCCATGGCCAACGATGTTCACCATAGTCAACTACACTCAACCATATTCAATTGTTTGAATAATTGTCAAACATGGTTAACACGATCATTAGTGGTTACCATAGTTAACTATAATTATTCATTTTCAATCCTTGTCAACAATGGCCTACTATGGTCACCTATGGTCAAATCTCATCAACTGTTCTTCAACCATGATCAATCCTCATCAACCTTATCAACCATTTTCAACCATGGTTTATCCTCTTCAACCATTGCCAAACATATTCATCCACAGTCAACAATAATAAACCTTAATCAAACTTTCTCAATCATATGTTAAGCATAGCCAACCATATTTAATCATCGTTAATGAAAATCAACCTTGGATAGAAATAGTCAACAATTATACACCATATACAATTTTTGAAACCATGGTAAACAAAGGTCAAATATGTTCAATTCATTTTCAATAATGGCCTCCATGGTAAGAATAGTTAATAGTGGTTACTCGTGGGAAACATGGTTGAACATGATAAACCATTATTGTCAACATGAGAATCAGGGTAAAAAATGGTTCACCATAGTCATCCATAGAAAATACTAACAACCTTAATCAACCATGTACACTAAAAGTCAACCATATGTTGACCATATTCAACCATGATTAAAAATAGTCAAATATTGTCAACCTTAGGTAGCCATCAACCATGGCCATCTATGGTCAACTATATTCAACCTATAATAACAAATTCTCTACCCACTCTTGATGGCTGGCTAAGGTCAGCCAAGTTTAGAATTCTTAAATATAGTCAACCAAGGTCTCTATGGTTAGATATGGTCAACCATTATTAACATGAGAAACCAAAATCTATCATATAAAAGTATCATCAAGAATTGCCAAATATGTTAAATCATGATCATACATGGTTAATATGGTCAAACCACGGTCATCACGCCTAACCATAGTCAACCCTGGTTAACTATTGTTAACCATGACTAAGCATGGACAACTATGGTCAACCATTGTAAATGATAATCTATCATAACAAATTCTCAACCATCATAAAAAAATTTAAACCATGTTAACCTTAATGTAACTTTGACCATTAATGTGAAATCAACCATGGTCAACATTAATATAACAACATAAAGATTGACAACCTTAATGTTACATTGTTACATTAATATAACATAAATACATTTTTATATTTTTGGTTAACCATGGTTAAACTCATTCAACCATGTTAATACATAGTCAATAATATTCATCCTCATTCAACCTTGTCATCCATGCTCAACCATGATCTTCCCTTTAATCCCTAGTCAACCATGGTAATCATTTTTACTTGTGCTCAAATAAGGTAAACCATGGTGGTGATTTTAAATCATGATCGATTGAGGGTAGCCATGGTAATCATTATTAACCATGTTCAACTATGGGAAATCATGGTAATCATTGTTAATCATGTTTAACTGAGGTCAACCATGGCCTACCTTGACCAACAATAGTCAACCTTATTCAACTATGGTTGTTGGGTGTGGAGCCTAATTATCTTCTTTATTCGAAGGTATCGCTGCATTGGACTCCAGTTCATAATGGGGTGGCAACACCACCCATTTATGTGCACTGCCAGGGGGGTCTAGGGGAGGCTGACGATGATTTTTTGAAGCCCTCCCCTAGTGGTGTATCGGGGGAAATGCACCAGAAGCTAAAATAAATGTAAAATTTTCTTATAAAATGTTGTAATTTCGTAGTCAATCTAAGCCGTTCATTAGGAGGAAATCTGATGGTAGAGGTTATGTTTAATTTAGGGTTTTTTTCCCTCGAAGGCAACCCCTCACTATATATGAGGGAATTGCATTGCAACTATGAAGATGTGTATTTTGAGTGAGAAAGGGAGAGGATATTGTGTGATAGTGAAAAGGAAATTACAACATATATGTTGCAAGTTGTATCTCTTCATTTACTAGATAATATAAATGGAAGGACTAGTTGTTTCTTTGTGGATGCAGCCCAAATTGGGTGAACCACATATATCTGTCTCTCTCTTGTTTTATTCATTTTCTATGTTTATATTTCTCCAATATTTTTATGTGTTCCATTGCTCTGTAATATATAATTTTTTAACAACTAGTATCAGAGCCAAAGGTCTATTTGGGTGATAAACTTGTAGGAGAGAAGGGTTCCTGGTTCGTGTGGGAGCAATGATGGAAGATGGTAGGTTTGGGGTCAAAAAGTTTAACGGCTAAAACTACCAGTTGTGGAAGATCCAAATGGAAGATTATTTGTACCAGAAGATATGTACCTACCATTGAGCAGAAAGACAAAGAATTCGATGAGTATGACAAATGTAGAATGGGATATTCTCGACAGAAAGGCACTTGGAACAATACGGTTGTGCGTAATGGCGTCAGTAGCCTTTAATATTTACAAGGAAACGAAAACATAGGGTTTAATGTTGGCATTGGAAAAACTATATGAAAAACCATCAGCCTCAAATAATTTATTTCTTATGAAGTGTTTATTTAATATGAAGATGTTAGAAGATGGATTTGTTGCTGATCATTTAAATGAATTTAATACAATTACCAGTTAGTTAAGTTCTGTGGGGGTAACTTTTAATGATGAAGTTAGGCTCTGTTATTTCTATGCTCATTTCCAGAAAGTTGGAATGGTTTACTTATGGCCATTAGTAACTTTTTCTTTGGATCTAGTACTTTAAATTTTGATGATGTTGCTGGTACAATCCTTAGCGAGGAAATGTGATGGAAAATATTCGGTGAGAGATTAGGTAATGATTTGACTACAGAGACTAGGGGAAGAAAAATGGAAAGAGGAAAGAGCCCAGGATATTGCAGTAAGTCAAGGAAAGGTAGACCCAAGTCCAGATTGGGGATAGTGTGCTGGAAATGTGTGAAGAAAGGACACCTAAAGAAAGATTGCAAGTCTTGAAAGGGAAAAGAAGGAGACACGCAGTAAGAAAATAATCATGAAGCGAATGTCACAGGTGATGTGTTGCAAGATTCTTTGATTCTTTCATTAGAAAATATTATTGATGCCTGGGTGGTAGATTTAGGGGCCTCATTCCTTGCCACACCATATAGAAAACATTTTCATGATTATGTTCAAGGAGATTTTGGACAAGTTCGATTGGGTGATGATAAACCATGTAAAATCATTGGAATGGGTATTGTTTTCACAAAACAATACAATGGATATCAATGGATATTGAAGGAGGTAAGGCATGTTCCAGATCTGAAGAAAAATTTGATTTCAATAGGGTAGGTGGGAGGTGAAGGCTAAGTAACTACTTTTATAGATAAAACTTGGAAGGTCACTAAAGGATCCTTAGAAATAGAAAAATGAGAAAGGGTTGTTACATTGTATGTATGCAATGGTATTTCTAATTTTGTTAATGCTTTAACCTCTACAGGAGAAAATGCGACATTATGGCATCATAGGCTTAGGCACATGAGTGAGAAGGGGATGTAGATTATTCACTCAAGAAATTTGTTGCCATGTTTGAAGCATGTTGATTTGGAGTTCTATGAGAATTGCGTTGATAGAAAACAAAAGAGAGTTAGATTCCTTAGAGTCAAGAAATAAAAGAAGAGCGAAAAATCAAATCTTGTGCATAAAGATGTATGTGGACCTACTCAGGTATCATCTCTCGGTGGCTCTTGTTATTGTGTTACTTTTATTGATGATGCAACTAGAAAAACCTAGATTTATTGTATTCGAAGTAGATCTAATGTATTTGATAGTTCCAAGAAATGGAAAACTTTGGTTGAAAACAAGATAGGAAAAAGGTTGAAGTGTCTCAGATCAAGCAATGGATATGAATATTGTAGCACAGAGTCTGATAGGTACTATTCAGAGAATAGAATTTGCTGAGAGATGACAGTTCTAGGAACACCACAAGAAAATGTTGCGTCATTCAGGATGAACAAGACAATGATGGAGCATGCAAGGTGCATGAGATTGCGTGCATGATTGCCTTTACAATTTTGGGAAGATACTATAGATATTGTTGTTTATATAATAAATAGAGGGACTTCAAGTTCTTTGGATGGTGGTATTTGAGAGGAGGCATGGAGAGGTAAAAAGGTAAACTACTCATTTTTAAAGACTTTTCATTGCGAATCCTTTGTCCACATTAATAAAGAAAATAGAACAAAGATGGAGGCAAAATAAAAGAAATGTACCTTTATTGGATATGGTTTCATGATTTTGGTTATCACTTTTATGATTATGAAAAACAAAAAATAACTACGAGCAGAGATGTCATATTCAATGAAAAGGTTTTGTATAAGCATTAGATGCAAGAAAAGAAATAGGAAAAAGAAAGAAGAGAACACACAATGCTTGATGAGATCACAAAAAAAGTGAGGGTGCCTGAAAATCATAATGATCAAGAGCTAGAACAGTAACAGAAACCACAACAACAAAAAGCACCTCAAACACCTGAAAGTGGTGTTAGAAGATCTACTAGGATAAGTAGACCCCCTGAAAAATACTCACCTTCATTATATTATGTATTGTTGATTGATTTTGGTGAACCAGAATGTTATGAAGAAGCAATGCAGGTAGAAACTAGGAAGAAGTGGGAGCAAGCCATGAAAGAAGATATAGACTCCTTAGTACATAACCAGACTTGGGACTTAGTGAGGCTACTTGCAGGTAAAACAAAAATAAAGAATAATTAGGTTTACAAGTTGAAGGAAGAATATGGAGGTATAAAATGGTATAAAGATAGACTTGTGGTTAAGGGGTTTGCATAGAAAAAGGGTATAGGCTTTGATGATATATTTTTGCTTGTTGTTAAAATGACTCCAATCAAAACTATTTTAGGTCTAGTAGCAGCCGAAGATTTGCATCTTGAGCAGTTAGATGTAAAGACAACCTTTCTCCATGGGGATTTGGAGGAAGAGATATATATGCAACAGCCACAAGGATATGAGGTAAAAGGGAAGGAGAAACTAGTGTTCATGTTGAAGAAGAGCTTGTCTGGCTTAAAACAGTCTCCAAGGCAGTGGTATCTAAAATTTGACAGGTTTATGTCTAAACAAGGTTATACTAGATGTCACTCAGATCATTGTGCTTATCTCGAAAGGAAAATGATTGGAACTATATTATATTTTTATTTTATGTAGATGACATGCTTGTTGCAGGTTCTAACATGCAGGAAATAAATTTGCTCAAAAGAAAATTGAAAAACTAATTTGCAATGAAGGATTTGGGTGCAACAAAATAAATCCTTGGTATGAGAATGACTAGAGATAAGAAGAATAGAAAATTAACATTATCTCAGAGTGAGTACATACAAAATGTGTTGAAAAGATTTAATATGTAGAGTGAAAAACTAGTTAGCATACCTTTGGCTAGCCATTTCAAACTAAGGAGATGTGTCCCAAGGCTCAGGAAGAGATGGCTTATGTGTCTAAAGTTCCATATGCATCAACAGTTGGAATCTTAATGTATGCAATGGTCTGCACAAGGCCTAATATTGCACATGCAGTGGGAGTTGTAAGAAGGTACATGAACAATCTAGGAAAAGAACATTGGATGGCGGTGAAGTGGATTCTCACGTATTTGAGAGGTACCACAAATCAAGCATTATTATTTGGTGGTTCAAACATTGCTCTACAAGGATATGTTGATGTAGATATGGTGGGTGATAGAGATAACAGGAGGAGCACCACAGGGTATGTGTTTACTATAGGTAGAATGACTGTCAATTGTGTTTCAAAACTGTAAAGTGTTGTTGCACTGTCAACGATGGAAGCAGAGTATGTTGCTACTACAGAGGCTAGTAAAGAAATGATTTAGTTACAAATGTTTCTGGATGAATTGGGTAAGAAGCAGGAGTTGGATAGGTTATACAGTGATAGCCAGAGTGCCATACATCTTGCTAAGAACTCTTCATTCCATTCTAAGAATAAACATATATAGCCTAAGTACCATTTCATACGATCAGTGTTGGAAGAAGGACAGTTGAAGTGGGAAAAGATACACTCTAGCCAGAACCCTATATATATTTTAACAAAAATTGTAACTAAGGTGAAACTAAGATTATGCTCAATTTCAATTTGGCTTCAACTATGATGATGAATATGAGAAACAGCCAAGTCCAAAGTGAAGTCATTGTCCAACAAATGAGGCAACGATGGAGTTGCTATAATCAATCTCCAAGTGGGATATTGTTGTGTGTGGGGCCTGATTACCTTCTTTACTCAAAGGTATCATTGCATTAGACCCCAGTTCATAATGGGGTGGCAACTCCACACATTGATGCGCACCGTCAGGGGGGCCCACGAGGGTTCTTGTAAAATGTTGTAGTTTCGTAGTCAATCTAGGTCGTCCATTAGGTAGAAATATAACGGTAGAAGTTATGTTTAATTTATGGTTTTTCCCTAGAAGGCAACCCCTTGCTATATATGAGGGATTTATATTGCGACTATGTAGATGTGTATTCTAAGTGAGAAAGAGAGAGGAGATTGTGTGAGAGTGAAGAGGGACTTACAACGGATCTGGTGTAGGTTGTATCTCTTCATTTTGTTGGATAATATAAGAGGAAGGACTAGCGTTTCTTCGTGGACGTAGCCGAAATTGAGTGAACCAAGTAGATTTGTGTCTCTCTTGTTTGATGCATTTTTTGTTTTTATATTTCTGCAATATTTTTATGTGTTCCATTGCTCTGGAGTATATCATTTTCTAACAATGGTCAACCTCGTCAACCATGGTCAACCTTTTCAACCATGTTCAACTTCATCAACACGCTTCAACCATTAATGTAACCACTTTTGCAAAATTAATGTAATTTATGTGGACTAAAATTACCATTCATAATCACCCATTTTACCATCATTTTATCATCATTTCCTTTACAAAAATAACATCATTTGTCCACTTCCATCCATTCATACCTTATTATTCATTACAACTATAGTGATTGGATTTAATGGTAATGAACAAGTCCTTTTTATAATTAGTTAAAAATTTGGAATCCTCTCATGAAGGTATCAAACATGACACCCTCTCTATATTTTCACTTATAAATACGACTGCAGGATTTTTTGTCATCAATTCGTGAAGGTAAACAATTCTTTAGGATGGAACTCAAGATGGAGTATCTTTCTACATCCCTAAGATTTGTACCATTTCTCCATCCATGAAACGAATTTCCTCTGTAGCTGAAGATATTTCTAATGAAGAAAAGCATTTTTTTTTAAAATCTTGTCAACAATAATTTATTTTTCTATTGCAATTATTTTACTTTTCCATTGTCATTTACATTTTATTTTCTAGCACAAAATTCCTATTTTGTCTCACCCACTTTAGGACAAATTACGACAGTAATGGGAAAGAAGTTAAATTAGTTTTTATTTCAGGATAAGTTTTAGGAAGCTTAATTCTTGCAACTAATAGTAGTTTCCCCCTTTATTTTTTCCTAGAAACACTAGAAAATACAAAAAAAAAAATCCGTCCATTTTTGTATAAAAACATTGATAACCAAACACAAAAAAATTACTTTTTCTTAGTTCATGCATACAATTATCTTTTGTGATGCAACCATATTTTGTAGCTCTCACAACACCTATAGAATATGGATCATTTTCATAGAGCGCACAACCTAATCCCATTGGAATTTGGCTATTAATTTAAATAATTCAAGGACTAAATCATAGAACACAAACATAGAGTAATTTGAGTCTATTTATGAGAATGCAAAAATGATTCAAATACTATTATTTATTGAAAATGTGTTTGTACATAAAAGAATACAAATATAAGAGTGGAGGCCTCAAAGTACTTGAAATTCCCACACTATTATATGACAATACCATGCACAACAACCAAACACCCTCACTAACTCGTACAATAGCCTATCACACTCTCTGAAAATCATGCGTCAGCCAAACCAACACAAATAGCCTAGGAGCTAAGAGCCTAAATGAACTAGCAAAAAACCAATAGAAAAAACCGAAAGCAAAAGACCCCTTTTTTTGTGAGCAATTTATCCTCATGATCTTGATGTCTCTACATTCCACTGAAATGAATCACTTCCTCTATTACTTTAAAACTTCACCTTCTAGAACTGAGTCGATTCACTTTCTCTTTGTGTGTGAACAAACAAAATTCGTAACTTATGTCTCATCTTCATAGCGCTTCTAGTAATGGATTTCCTATAGAATATCAAATAAATAACTATCATCTTTGGATTTGTCAAGTACTCTACACAATAAGAGTATCAAAACACTATCCTTAGAGTATTGACCACTTCAAAATTAGTTTTCATTTCGATAAAATGTAGGTACAAGAGTATAAGTAGCTAACATTTTGGTTTATTAGCAACTATATGATAAGTGTATCAACAACTTAAAACACATGGGAGTAATAGTACTTATTATGAACTACGTTGTCCTTTGAGATAACTTTAGTTCAATCAGTTATGCCAAAGCATCTATAATGTTTTGTTTCTTTAAATGATTGGATGACAAATGAACTATTTTATAAGCAGGTGCTTCAAGCTTAGATATATTCTCAAGTAAAATAAAAGGTTGTTCTTTAACTACACATGTTTAATTCGATTTTAATGGGATGGAGAATTAGAGCATGGAGAGGTATAATTGATTTGATATTCAAACTGAATATTCAACCATTTATAAGAAGAAATTAAGAAAAAAATGCTTTTGTAATCAACAAATATAATCAAATTGTTAAAAAAATCTAGTGTAATTTATATTTAAGTAGGAACTTACAATAACAAACAGTTCTGTAAATTATTCTCTTATTTAAAATCACAACTTCACAGAGGATTCAAAATGAGACTGAAACTCAGTAAAGTTTTAAATTGGATAACTGTAAAATACTTAATTTATATGAAGAAAGAATAATGAATAAACAAGATGAAATACAACTCACTAAGAAACAGACCATGTGACGTAAATCTAGAATCTTTTATTATTCAAAAAATGTAGTAACTTAGTACAAATCTACTTGATATCTTGTTCAAAGGGTTCAACCTATGACAACTCAATGGAGGAGTTATTTATATAAAATTTGCAAAAGATCTATAATATGTTTGGAATTGAATACCAAAATAGTACAAAATTACAAAAATAGAACCATATAATAGGAACCGAATAATTGATGAAGAGGTGGATCTATCCTTTGGGAATCTATTGATGATTTGGCCTGGAAACACTGGTGAGTTGTGATGTTGTTAGAATGAACGATTACTTAATAGTCACACACAATTTATCCCATCTTTCTTCACTTGGGATTTCTACATTCACCACCTTTCTAAATGTTTCATCCACCTTTTTGTATCTCTCGAAATTAGGCTTGGTGAGAAATAAATGTTTAAGTTCATGCAGGATGGTTAAATCAAACTCCAAATCTTCCAGAAGACCCCTCGCTGTTATCTGTCTTTTAAATCTTGCAAAATTGGTTTTGTCTACTACAATAGCATATAACTCTATGCAATAATCATCAAATCTAATCAATTTATCATTCAAGCCTACTAATCCTAGAAACCATTTATGATTTAAGAGATTAAACTTTGAATGAAATATTTTGTCAGAAATATCCAAGGTTTGACATTTAGTTTCTAATTGATTGATCAAATCCGTTTTTTGTAATACCTTCTTGATCTCTAAGAAGGTAGTTTCTCTGTCAGATATGTTTATTTCTTCTAATTCTTCTCTTATATTTGAATTTAAAACCTTGATCATATCTGTGGCTTCTACTGGCTTGGTCTTCAAGGTTGCTTTCTATTCTTCTATCACTTCTTTGCATCTAGTAATCAGTTCTTACTGCTAAAAAATAATATGTATTGATGGCCATACCTCTGTCATGGATTTTCTGATTTTTGTCCAAATATTTTCTTTGGCGTGAGCTAAAGTGCCTTCCATAAGGGACTCACTCTCTAACTTCTTGATTTTAAGTTCCAATTTGTGGGTCTTTTTCATTTCCTGCAGATACAAAGTATCATTTTGTACTTTTTGCAACTCTAGATTTTGGAATTTCTGCAGTGATTTCTCATTTTCCTTCTTTTGTATGGACAATTCCTATGACAATATGGTTGGATCAGCTGTTGTTGATGTACACTCAAGGGCTATTGTTGATGAACTAGGTTCTGTACCTGCAACTACTATTGGGACCACTGTGAGTGGAACCATGGCAAGTTGTGTTGCTTCCTTCTCTTTTAATAACTCTTCGATCTGCTTTTCCATTTTCTTCAACTGTATATTCTACTCAATGATAAGCTTGAGCATATCCTCATTTTTTTGTTCATTCTATGCTATATCCTTGGTCATAGGATCTTATGTTAAATGCAACTTTAAGTGTTTCTTCAGTGTGACAATGTCTGCATCTTTCCTTTTAAGGAACGACTCTGTAGCTTTTACATATTTTGGATCATATCCCACTTTAATCACAAAATCCTCTAATCATTTTATTCTATTACCTTTGGCTAAAGAAGATTTTTTTTCTAACTTAAGTTTCGATTGTACATTGGATAGGGTAGTCCTAAGTTTAGAAAGAGACATGGATGTAGTTGTCATGGTAGAAAACAACATCTCTCGAGTCTGTTTGTACATATCCATCAGGTCAATTGAATGAATTTGACTGGTATCAAATGAAAACACAACCTTTTTGTAATCTGATGGTGATTTAGGAAATGGAATCTGGGCTTGTAAAGAAGCCTATGCTGGGAGGTTGAAGTTTGCTTCTGGAACTGGCTATACAGATTAGACTTTAAAGTCTCATTTTTATGTTTGATTTCAAGGAACCTTGAAAATATATTATGATCATCCGAAGAACTAGTTCCTAAGGACTGAATAATTTCTAGAGGTTCTCTAGAACGTGAGATTGTAGGAGGAGTAGTTGAAACAATGTGATGGAGGGCTGACCCTGCAAACCCAGAATCATACTTCAATTGATGCATATAAAATGCATCTCAAAAATTAGCTCTTAAAATCTCAAATCTTGGCAATTTCCCAAACAATTTTACACACTAGTTTAGCTAGATTCTCCTTAAAACAATCACGCCCTCCATAAGATCGACCCATCATGCTAATGTTCTAACACTGATTCTAATCGAACTTTCGATTCAATCCTTTCTCTTTAAAGGATCGATACATATACAGAATTCAGAAATTGACATTAAGTGAAGTCGATTGCAAAACCTCTGTTTCTAATTAGAACTTACCAAATCGATCACTAGAAATACACCTTTTCTCCCATTTGTGCACTGCGCCTTTACTCATACAGAATCTCCATCTTCAATCGATTTCTAGAGTTGGGCCTCTAGTCCTTCAGCATTCTATTTCAATTAATACTGCTCTCTCCAGTTTTTTGGAATTGAAATCTGCTTCAACATCCAACTCGCTTGTTTTAATTCCAACGCTCCTACAGCATACATTCATCTCAAGCTGTGACAATTGTTTGTGCCCTTCAAATAAACCCAGATCTCATCGGTCCTGAAGTTGCACGCTTTTAAATCTCCAGCTAACGAATTCATATATAACCATTTAAAGCAGTGCTAAATACTGTTCACAAGAATTTCATAAATATTGTTATATCAAAACCTTCAATGCAACCCAAATCTATTCAACCAATGCTCGAATCAATTCACAATTAGCTGAATTGTAATAAACCACAAGAATTTGGTATTTTCCCCACGATTTGATGAGATATCAATCGTTGTTTTTAACGTACTCCAACTCCGTCAAACACTGATATAATATCAATCACTGTTCTACGCGCTCCAATCTTGTGATCCGATCCAAATCTCTATACTCCGATGCAATTACAATCGGCACTTGCAAGTCACCACGTTTTGGAAGCCAAAACTGTTAATAACACCCACAATTTGGATGTGATATAATTGGAAATCGCCAATCGCTGGGTTCGGTGTCATTTCTTTGTGAGAAATGCGATATCTATTGGATCCGATTTCCCATAAACTTAATAAACCTTCCACATCCATTCCATTGTCATATAATGCGATTTTTTTTAAACACAGCCAATCTGTTCCCATGGATTATTGGACTCGATATATCATACCAATCAACTGAATGTAATTTAAATCTGCTCAAAAGTTACACTAAATGATTTTCTTGCGCCCATTCTCTGTGTTAACAGATTTCTTCCTACTCGCAATTCAACGATGCCAGGATCACTTTAAACACAGGAATTTATACAATATAATATACAAATACACAGACCATCAACAATTTAAGCGATTTTAAACAGAAGACCAGTATTCGAACTCCATGGCACACTATATAAAGAGACACAATATTTATTCTTTTATTCTTAACGAACAGAAAAAGCAGAGTCTCGCATTGTCTCAATTACATAAGAAAAATCCTCTGTCAAATAAAACACAGTTCACACACAACAACTTCGGAGCTTTCGCTCCATACAAAAAAAACCCCACACTCACTCCCTGCAAATTTGAGCTTTCACTCCACACAATAACACCCCCCAACACTGCAAAGATCTCCTCGCTTATTACAATTTTCTCTCATTAATCCTTCCAGTAATTCTGCTAACAAATTGATACATAATCTTCTATTTTTAAACCTCTAACAGAATTCCCTATTTACTAGTTCTCGTGCACACATATTTAACAAATCTTATCCCTAATTTAAAATAAGACAATCTCATACTTATTTCAATAACAAATTGTTTGAGAAGTTTTGTCCTTCTCAGTAATCCCGAATTCGACCAAACAGTTAATGAATTTTAGTGTGATTAGAAACAACATGTGGACAATCCTCCACATTGCTGGCTAATGCCGATGCTCCTGCATCAGACTCCCGAAGTTTAAACTAACCATGATCTCTTGATCATGCAATTCTGTTCTATGTCCTCCTGGATCCATACTTGGTTTGATAGTCTGTCCTTGGTTACTGCTGTTGTTGTTTGTCCCTCAAGTCTTTCGCCTTTGTGCTGTAATTCCTCACTATCTACCTTTGTCCTTTTCACATATTTTGCTACTACTTTGCTCACTTTAATTTGCAATTTTCCATTCCCTTCACCTGTACCATTTCTTCCAGCCAATCTTCCTTTCTTCGTTTTACTGGAATGTTGTAGTATGAGTTTCCACAACTCATCCAATTCATTGTCCATTTCACTCCTCGTGTGCTGAATACTTTTTTACTACAACTGATTTTGTTCTTGAATCAGAACATCATAATCTTTGTGCCAATACATTTCTGAAATGTACAAATGCCTTTTTCCAGGTTCTTCTTCTGGTTTCTCATTCATGACTTCATCATTCCTTGCTTCAAATTCCAGCATACCTTCTATTAATCTGATCTGTTCTTCTTGGTTCAGATCGAATTCACACTGCCCTTTTCCTACATATAAATCTTCATCAAAATTGATCAACTCAATAAACACAAATGCTTTACCTGGCTTCCTCATCAAAAGATTCGACTTGTACAAATCTTCTATCTCATCTGGAAGTTCCCTCAAAAGTTCTGTATCATTTTTACTAGCTGCGTTGTTCGCAATATTTGTGTTTAATCCTCCTGCACTCTAGCTTTCTTCAAGATCAATAATCTTCAATGACTCAGTGTATCCTTTGAATTCAAAAATTATTTTGCCATCCTCCTTATTCTGCATATGACTATGAGTAGTCATTTCTTCAACAGTCTTCAATAACTATTTATCTTTCTTCAAGTTATTGTGACTTGTAAACATACAACAACCTTTAGTTTTCAAAATACAATACCTTCCATTTTCTTTTGATGCTTCAAGCACCGATCCTCCATCATAAAATTTTTGGATTTTAGCGGATCCTTCTTGCTATGACCCCATTTCTCTGAGTCTTTCTTTCTTCAACAAATCAATATGAATTTGTTCAAGTTCCCTGAACTCATTCATCAGCTTGCCATTCCGCCTATGTTGCAATAGCTTCCACTTCACCCTTTTCTTTAGTCTCCATCTGTATCTTCGGTCTTCACTTATCTTTATTTGTACTACCAGACCAATTTCTGGTTCTTCATTCTGTTGCTAGCTTCTATACTTCTGCAATTTAATGCTTCCCTCAAATTCATTCTCATGTAACTGATCATTCTTTCCAAATTTCTGGTTACTTCCATATTCATCTTGCTGAATTAATACTTCTGTCTCCTTCATGCTTCTGAGGACATAACTTCCTTGTTGCTCCTGATCTTTCATCTCTCCTTCATATAATCGCTGCTTAATTTCTTGGATTTCAGCATCATATTTATTAATACTGCCTTCTACACCTTTTCCTCCATCAGGTTCTGTAAACTTTGTTTCTCCTTTGGGTTCCTTGAGTAATCTTTCCAAGAATTTTATTTCCTTGTGAAATCTCTCCAGCATTTCATCACAATTTCCATTCTCAGCTTCATTCTTTTCCTCACAATCCTCTTGAGTTGACCTGTTTTCCACATCATCATATTGCAAGCATATTTCATCAATTCCATTAAACAAATTCATTGGTTTACCTTTTTGTAGTCCCACTATGGACTTGTCATTAGACTTCTGGCCTATATCAACCTCATCTGACTGTTTTACACCGAACAGGATTTCATCTATGAACTCCTTCTGTTTCAATAGATCAACGCCTTCTTCCTCTAAAAGGGATTCACCATCATACTTTACCTCAAGATCTTCATTCCTGGTTGTGACAACTTCATCAGGCTATCCATCATCCTTTGCATATCCTGCAAAAATTCCCAAACTATAAGAATCAAAATCACAAGGCTTCACTGCCTCATCTGCTTCCTTTGTCAACATATCTTTGAATTGTTCTGAATTCTGCCAGTAGTCCAGAAGATCTTCAGCTGACCTCTCATTATCTTCTTCCCCCAACATTTCACCTTGTTCTCGTTTGCAAATGGAGACTTCCAATTCTACCTTTGCTTCTCTGAGTTTCTCTGATTCCTCTTGAGCACTCAATATCTGTTCAATCTTTTTCCATTCTTCTACTATCGCTAACTTCACTTGCTGATTTCTCCTTTCCCGTAGTCTTGGCCATTTTACTCTTTTCCTCATAGTCCAAACACTTTTCTGCAACATCTTCATCAATATTCCAATCTGAAAATCTATTTCAGCTTTCTCTCAGTCAAACTCTTCTTGACTCATCCTCATGCCATTTGCTTTGGCATCTTCTCTTCTGTTGTGGCTTCTTTGTGAACTTCTACTATGACTATCTGTAGTCATTTTTTGCTCCTCTCTTTCCATGAGCTCCTCGCACCTCTGCACAAACCTCTGCAACAGTAAGTCCTCCTTACTGCAATCTTACCTCACTAAGCTCTCCTCACTCAGTCTTTTGGTAAGCACGATCCCCTATCTGGAATCTTCTCTTGAGCAACACCTTTGCTCACTCTAGGCTTCTGCAATCTCTCACTTTCTCTTTCGAGAACACTTCAATTGTCCTCTGTCCAATCTCTTGTTGAATTCTACATGTTCCTTGCCACTTCTAAGGACTTTCCTTATTATGCTTTTAAGAACACATCTGGTTCTTCTCTCACAACTTCTCCTAGTCTAGATTGTTGCAGTCTTCATTCTTTCTTAAGTTGTCACCTGTATTCTGAACGAATTTCCTCTTTGCTGTAATCGGGTACTAAACTTCATTCAGAAAACAAACATACTCAATTTCAACAGAGCCAAGCTCTGATACAAAAAATTGACACAAGGCTGACCCTGCAAACCCAGAATCATACTTCAATTGATGCATATAAAATGCATCTCAAAAATTAGCTCTTAAAATCTCAAATCCTGGCAATTTCACAAACACTTTTACACACTAGTTCAGTCAGATTCTCCTTAAAACAATCGCGCCCTCCATAAGATCGACCCATCATGCTAATGTTCTAAGACTGATTCTAATCGAACTTTCGATTCAATCCTTTCTCTTTAAAGGATCGATACATATACAGAGTTTAGAAATTGACATTAACTGAAGTCGATTGCAAAACCTCTGTTGCTAATTAGAACTTACCAAATCGATCACCAGAAATACACTTTTTCTCCCATTTGTGCACTGCGCCTTTACTCATACAGAATCTCCATCTTCAATCGATTTCTAGAGTTAGGCCTCTGGTCCTTCAGCATTCTATTTCAATTAATACTGCTCTCTCCAGTTTTTTGGAATTGAAATCTGCTTCAACCTCAAACTCGCTTGTTTTAATTCCAATGCTCCTACAGCATACATTCATCTCAAGTTGTGACAGTTGTTTGTGCCCTTCAAATAAACCCAGATCTCATCAATCCTGAAGTTTCCATGCTTTTAAATCTCCAGCTAACGAATTCATATATAACCATTTAAAGCAATGCTAAATACTGTTCACAACAGTTTCATAAATATTGTTATATCAAAACCTTCAATGCAACCCAGATCTACTCAACCAATGCTCGAATCAATTCACAATTAGCTGAATTGTAATAAACCACAAGAATTTGGTATTTTCCCCACGATTTGGTGAGATATCAATCGTTGGTTTTAAGGTACTCCAACTCCGTCAAACACTGATATAATATCAATCACTGTTCTACGCACTCCAATCTTGTGATCCGATCCAAATCTATATACTCCGATCCAATTACAATCGACACTCGCAAGTCACCACATTTTGGAAGCCAAAACTGTTAATAACACCCACAGTTCAGATGTGATATAATTGGAAATCGCCAATCGCTGGGTTCGGTGTCATTTATTTGTGAGAAATGCGATATCTATTGGATCCAATTTCCCATAAACTTAATAAACCTTCCACATCCATTCCATTGTCATATAATGCGATTTTTTTTTAAACACAGTCAATCCATTCCCATGGATTATTGGACCCGATATATCATACCAATCAACTGAATGTAATTTAAATATGCTCAAAAGTTACACTAAATGATTTTCTTGCGCCCATTCTCTGTGTTAACAGATTTCTTCCTGCTCGCAAATTCAATGATGCCAGGATCACTTTAAACACAGGAATTTATACAATATAATATACAAATACACAGACCATCAACAATTCATGCGATTTTAAACAGAAGACCAGTATTCGAACTCCACGGCGCACTATATAAAGAGACACAATATTTTTTTTTTTTATTCTTAACGAACAGAAAAAGCAGAGTCTCGCATTGTCTCAATTACATAAGAAAATCCTTTGTCAAATAAAACACAGTTCACACACAACAACTTCGGATCTTTCGCTCCATAAAAAAAAACCCCCACACTCACTCCCTGCAAATTTTAGCTTTCGCTCCACACAATAACACCCCCCAACACTGCAAAGATCTCCTCGCTTATTACAATTTTCTCTCATTAATCCTTCCAGTAATTCTGCTAACAAATTGATACATAATCTTCTATTTTTAAAAATCTAACAGAATTCGCTATTTTCTAGTTTTCGTGCTCACATATTTAACAAATCTTATCTCTAAGTTGAAATAAAGCAATCTCATACTTATTTCAATAACAAATTGTTTGAGAAGTTTTATCCTTCTCAGTAATCCCGAATTCGACCAAATAGTTAATGAATTTTACTGTGATTAGCCACAACATGTGGACAATCCTCCACATTGCTGGCTAATGCCGATGCTCCTGCATCACAATGGTTGTGGGAGGAGTGGTTGAAGCACTAATACATGTTTATGTAGACACTTCTGGATCTCCAAGATCAATGATCACTGGTGGAGTTTCTTCTGTTGATGTGACGAAGCTAACCTTATGCTTCTTTTGTTGAGAAATAAATCCTTTCAAAATATCTTTGGTAGATGAAGTTTCCTCTCTCATCATTTTATGTTGCTTACTCTAAGAAACTAGAGTCTGTTCAGTTGGGGTAGATACAACTTGCTCATCTGCCTCTTGAAGATTCCCATAAACCCATCTTTCTTGATTCATAAATTTTTTCATTTTTGGCCGTGGAGTATGATTATAAGGAGTCATCTTGATATTAACTCTCAAGGAAAAGATGATGCCAAAAGGATCATAGGACCGGGTGAAGCTAGGCTGCAAATTCATCTTCCTCAACAATGTATCTACCTCAACACTAGTTGATCTGGTGTTGCAAATAAATGATCCAATCTGTGCTTTAATCTTGAACTAAGACTTTCATTTTCCTGAAATAAAGTGTAGGCCATCCATGTGGATCATCTTCCTAATATATTCGAGAGAAAATATTCTCGTAGGAACATATATGAGTAGCTTATATGGTTCAATCTCACAACCATATACTCTTATCTCAATAGAGTTCTAGTATAGATAACAATCACCAGTTTTAGTCTGCTCATTTAAATGTAAAATCCTTTTAATTTCATTTCCAATTCTTGGCTTTGTCTGACTGTTGAGGAGTTGTGCCACTGGATGTATGCATGCATCTACAAATTCTGAAAAATAAGAGGTGGTAGAAGTTGTCCTGACTATTTCTGTCCAGTGAATCACTGATTCATTCACTCCTTGTTCATCTTGCTTGCTGAGTTTGATAGGAAAAATATCACCCTATTGAAAAAGAAACACGTGGACAATTACAGAGTTGTAATTGAACACTCCCTGTATAGTAAATTTCATGAACTGTTCATGCATATTATCAGCCAAGAATTGGCTTTAATTATACATCAATGTTGGTTATTGATATTTATTAAATATGGATAGGAAACTAAAGATAGTCTCATCAACATACTTGTCATTTGGATATCCTAATAAATAGGAAAACAAATAAATGCAATGTCTAGAGGCTTCAGGAAACATGGCAGATGAGTAAGGTGGATTTCTTTTAGACAATTTTTCATCCTCAAGTAAAAAGATTTCAAATATTTGGGCCCTCTGTGGGAAAGTTAACTTATGGTACAGATCCATAAGTGTTGGTGGTGAGAAATGAGTGAGAGAGTCAATTTGGGGGATTAGGAGCATCTGGTTTACGGTTTCAATAGCGATGATGATCAAAATTTCTCCATTCTGGGCTATGAATTCTCTTTTCATAGGGTCATATTTAGCCTAACACTAGGTAATAATATCAGGAAACTCATGTGTTTTTGGTAAGGAAAAGAAATGTAATAGGGATTCCCAAAATCTGATTGGGTCTTATTTGTCAAGATAATTCTGTTTGAGCCATAGGTGCAGTTCATAAAAATTGAACTCACACTTGGCTTCTATAATTTTAAATAGTGAATCCTCAAGCAGAATATAGTCAAGGTCAAGTTGGGTTGGAGTAGCAATGCTTTCCTCTACACTCTGCGTCTTAGTTTTTCCTTTTGGATCCATGCTGGTAGAGAGGAGGAAGAGCAATTATAAGTAACAGACTAAGTGAATGGGAAGAAGTCCTGCAAAAACTGTAAACCTACAAATAATTGAAAAGAGTTAGAGGAAAGTGAGAAAGAGGCAGGTTTAGTTTTATTTATAAGATTTCGGGAAGGAATAACAATTTCATTCATAAGCATAGCTACTTTATTGCTCAAGAGCGGAGTTATAATGGGTGGGTATAACAAACATGACAACAAGGTAGTGAGCATGTGAGGTGGTAACAAATGGGATGAATAGGCAATAGGTATCTGAGGTGGTGGCTTAGGATTGGTTGAGGGATAACGATTAAGGCGCGGGATGGAAGAGTCGTTGGCCGAGGGAAACCACAATCATTTTGAGCGGGTGGGGGTGTAGAGTGATATGGTGGAGATACATAAGGTTGGGGCATCTGCCATGGGAATTGATTTGCGGGCCCCCTCATCATGTTAACGAGAAATGGTCGAGGGGGGTGTGAAGTCTCTTCCCACCGTTGGTTCGTGCAGGCAGTAGATCAACCATTAAATGATGTGCTTTGTTTATCGAAAGCTGGCAAGACTTTTTGTCATTTACTGACTTTTGCCTAACCATATATTCGCCTTATCACATAGTTTCTAATGCAAAACATTTATAACCAAGAATTAATCCTGATTAAGGAAATTAATCACTAATGAAAAGAAATTTTAACATCTTTCTAATGTGCCGCATTCAAACTAGCAGCCTTTGCATTTATTTTTATATGAAACTGAAGTATTTGTTTTGTTTTGCTTCCCTAACATTTTATTTTTATTTTTCTTTATTTCCTTAGGGTAGCTAACTCCTATCATTTTATTCATATGGATGCCCATAAAATATAAAATTATACTAAAATTTTAATTTTTCTTCCTTTTTCATCCATATCCTGACATAACATTTTGAATCTATTTTTGTCTAATATGCTAACTTATCAAAACAAAATAATGTTAGAACATTGACTATGACTAAGGACTTCTTCCCCCTGTGGGATCTAGAGAACAAACATGTCCAAGTGCCTTCTCCTCGGGCTATGGAGTCTTTGCTGAAACAGTGACACACTTGCAGTTTTTTTCAAAATAAAATGAACTCCCTAGATATTTACAGATGATGAATGGATAGATGAAAATCTAGTACTGGATATAATGTTTTAAGTATTTCCCTTTGGCTAAGAATGAGGAATACTCTCCTTCGAAATTCTATAGGATGAATGTATTATTCCCTTTGACTTCTGCAATGTTAAATGGACCAAACCAGAGGTTGTCAAATTTTGCATGCTTGTGTTTATCCTTCCTCCTTGTGTCCCATCTAAGAACCAGGTCAACTTTCTTGAAATTTCTTTTTTTTTCATTCTGTCAAACAACTCCTTCATCTTGTTTTGATATTTCCTTAGCTTGTAATGAATTTCATCCCTGTCCTCATTCAACTCAATGCTTTGATTTATACTGCTTGAGGAATCATCTTTTTCTTCATAAGATTCTTGAAGGAATCTCATAACAGGTAAATCTAAATGAGTGGGAAAAACTGCTTCCTTACCATAGACTAATTGGAAAGGAGACTTTCCTGTGGACCTCTTAGGGGAAACTTTGTTTTCCAAAATTGCATGGATTAGCTAACTGTCCCAACTTTTTTTATTGTCTTTGAGAGCCTTCTCAATGACCTTAACTAAGCTCTTGTTGGAAAACTCTACTAGCGCATTACCCTATGGATATTATGTTGTAGAATGGTGTAAAATAATTGAATACTTTTGACAGAACTTAATCAATTTAACACTACTAAAAGTTGCAGCATTATCTGTAAAAATCTATTAAGGACATCCAAATCATGATAAAATATTTTCCTCAATGAATTCAATAACAATGGTATCAGTTGCATTTTTATTAGGGATAACATCTACCCATTTGTTAGAATAGTTTGTAGCAGTTAGAATCCATGATTGTGGATGAATTCCCCTATAAAGTCCAACCCCCATTGTAAAAAAGGAGCCTGAACCAATACTAAAACAAGAGGAAGTAATGATAGTTTATGTTTCCCTGCAAATACTTGACATTGTGTGCAACTTAACTCTTGCTCAAACTTCTTTAAAAAGTGTGGGCCAGTAGAAACCCGCCTTTAAAATTCTGTAGGTTGTTTCTCTCCAGGTATAGTGTCCACCACAAAATCCTGCATGGAACTGATCTATAATTCCCTCTGTTACATGTTCAGTTAAACAAAGAATAAGAATATTAAGAGGGTCTTTCTAGTATAGACTAGAATTGGTAATGCAGTATTTCACTGCTTTAAGCTTCAGGGCTTTACACTCCTTCAAGTCAAGTTCAACTCGACATTGAAAATTTCTAAGAAACTGCACAATATCAGAGTATGAATCAGAAAGTAGATATTTATGATCTATATGAACAAGAATGGCTTTATCTAAAGAAACAGGTTCTTGTGGATTCTCCCCAGATGAAATTGAGGAAGGTTCTTGTGGATTCTCCCCAGATGGAATTGAGGAAGGTTCTTGTGGATTCTCCCCAGATGAAATTTCAGAAGCTGGATTTATCCCCAATACTTTGCAATTAGATTCAGCTAAAAATTTGGCCAGACCTTGACCGTTTACTAGCTTTATGGTCTTAATCTCAAGGTAAAATTCAATAATTTTAGCAATCCATCCCCCTCTTCTTCCATCAATATCAGGTTGGGTCAAAACAATTTTATCAGCATGATTAGGGACATAATTTGTAATGTGTGAATGCAAGACATAGGTTCTAAAGGCTTTGAGGGCTTGGGTTAAGGGATAAGACTATTTTCAATAATGTCATACCTAAGTTTAGCATCCATCATGACTTTGGAAAAGAAGGCTATGGGTTGGTCACCACGATTTGTATTCTTCTATAAAAGTATAGCTGCTAAGATTCTCTCTAATTCAAAATAAAATTTTCTAAGAGATGATGAATAATCAGGGCTGGCTAATGTAGGGGCTTCAGATATAGCCTTTTTGATATAATCAAAATCATATCTAGAAGAAATTATCCATTTCACTTCAATGTTCTTCTTTAGCATATCAGTTATATCCTTTACTATCTTTGCATAATTAGGGATAAATCTTCTGAGAAAATTTATTTTCCCAAGCAAGGTTTGTATCTCTTTCTTGTTCCTTGATAGAGATAGGGTCTAAATAGATAAAACTTTTGTTGGGTCGATTGTAACTCCCTTGCTACAAATTATATGCCCTAGTAATTTCCCTTCCTTTATAGTGAATAATGATTTGTTCAGATTGATGGATATGCCAAATTTTCTTCACCTATCAAAAACCTTGCTCAAGTGTTTTAAATGATTTTCATCTGAATCAAAGGAAACATTTAAACCATCTAGATAAATAACAGTAAATTAGGATGTTTTACCTACAAATTCTAGATCCATGACTCTCTAGAAGGTGGCTCTAGCATTTATCAGTCCAAATGGCATCCTAGCATACATGAATGTACTCGAGGGGGTGGTAAAAGAAGTTTTGTCTTCATGAGCTTGACTTACCATAATCTAGTTGTAACCTAAAAATACATCTAGTATAGAAATCCTATTTGCACTTGAAACTTTTTGAAGTAGATGATCCATTTTTGGCAATGCGTAGTTATCCTTTAAAGATGATTTGTTCAGATTTCGGAACTCCACACATAGCATGATTTCACCATTTTTATTTCTAACAGGAACTAGGTTAGCTACCCAGCTAGAATACCTCAGAGGGACTATGATATAAGCATGAAGAAACCTTTTAAGTTATTTCTGAATAGTTGGAAGAAGTATTGGATTGATTCTTCTTAGTTTTTTTTGCGAGTGTTTTGCTTTTGGTTTTAAAGGAATATTATGCTCAATTAAAGATGTATCATAAGTTTTCAATTCATTATAAGACCATGCAAAAACATCTTTGTAATTTTTAAGAAGATTCAAGTATTTGATTTTAACATCCAAAGGAAAATATGATGACAATTTAACAATTTTCACTTCATTTAAAGTCCCAATATTTCATTCTTTGATTTCTTCTTCAGGTGAGTTAAACAAGGGGTTTTTGGAGACATCATAATTATCAAATAGTTTTTCCAATGGAATGAATCCTTTGGGAATAAAATTAATAGATAATTTAATGATCTCATGACCAAGAATTTTAGGATTGAATGAAGTTTCTGGGCTTTGTTGATTTGATTCTTGAACATCTTTTTGATCTTCTTCAATTTTGATATTTGAGAATTCATCAATTATTTGAAGAAAAGATTTTAATTGTTCATCATCCTGAAAATTTTTCTAGTGTTTAAGGTTTTCAGGAATTAATTGTCCATACTTGACTTGAATATGGTATTCCAACAATATTGGCTCAGAGACTTTGAAATAGCTTGCTAAAACAACAAGTGAATCAAAATGCATATTTTCATCTCTGGGTATAGTAGTTATGTTGAATCCTTGGAAGAAATTCAATTGTATCCCAAGCTTCATTTCTATATGACCTAAGTCTTTGGTTCTTTGTTTGACATAGGTTTCTAACATGCTTCACTATTAACTCAAAATAAGAAAAGACACTCAAATTTTGAACCTTTAGACTCTTAGATAGTTCAAAACCAAGAAGAAATGCCTCATACTCAACCACACTATTGGTGACTTCGAATTCAAGTTTACATGACTGAGTTATATTTTATTTATTTGGTGAAATTAAAACAATTCCTTCCCCTGGTCCTTCTTTTGAGCAATAACCATAAAAATAAAGTTTTCAGGTATCTGATTCTATAATTTTTGGTTTGGAAACTATATTCTTGATGGAAAGTTGAATATTTGATGAATTTTGCAATGATAATTGAAAGCAACCAAAATCTTGATCTACTACATAGATGGGGTTATTTTTTGCTTGATCGGACCTACAAACAATATGGAGGAATCTAACTTCCCTATATAACCTTAAATGTTCACCTCCATAGACTGGAATAGTAGCAAAAGACATTGTTGCCATTATGATACAAGTGTTCTCCTTGATGACAACTTACTAATATGATAGATCATAGCTCATGCTCACAGAATGAATAAAAAGGATATACGCAGGTTACCCTTGATAAAGCCGCGTATACGCATAGGTTAGCCAACCAAAAGGTGTGTATATGTATACATGCACTCTCATGCAAGGAAAGGCGCGTACATTTGGTTTTGGTCCGTGGTATTTGGACCATGGTATTGTGATCCATAGTATTGGTCCAATGTATCTCGTCCGACGTATTGAACCCAAGTATTGGGTCCATCGTATTGATTCTCTATGGCTTTGGACCATGGTATTATGTAAAGGCCTAAGACTATAAAAGGAGGAGAAGATCATTAGGCAAAGGCACCAAGTAAGTCTCGAATATCTAATGAAGTATGAGATCCAGTATGCAGATTATGGGTTCATGATGCCTTGCTTGAGCTGAGCTAAGGAGGAATCTCAACGGTGGATGGAGAAAAAGATCTAAGGAAAGATCGGGATCTAATGGCTTGGAATGAATCATCTCTATATGGTTTGATCATGTTTATTCTAGATTTGTATACTGACGCATGTAATGTTCTGTAAATATTATGATATGGGTATAACTCAAGCTTGGAATAGCTGCAAATCATGAATGAATATTTACAGATGTATACGCTGGTTGACTATGATAAAAGCACATACATATGTAGGTTAGATACTTCTAGGTAGCGTATACCATATGAGCTATGATGTTTGAAGTTATAGGTGGTTCTGGTTGTTGATGAGTCTTGATGACTATTTACTGGTGTCAGTATTCTGCATATTCAGTTTGGCTGAATGTGTTTAGCTTCAGTGTTGATGGATGAGATCTAATAATGGATCCGCATCATAATATGTGATCTGATGGACTAGATCTAGTTGCTAACACACATATTATCCTTGTATATGTAATAATCTAGGTATGTTTGAAGCCAGGAAGTGCAGTGAAGTGATAAGTAAGTAATTAATAACATATACGCTGGTTCGCTTTGGTGATGTTGCGTATACATGCTGGTTCAGCTCTTCCAAGTAGCGTATGCACTCTGATGCATGATTTTTGATGATACAGTTAGATCTGAAAATTGTTGTAGAGTACTATGTTCTGCTCTGTGTTCTGGTGACTGCAATTTGTTGATAGGGTTTTAGTGATTCGGTATTGGGTGATTCAGAGATTGATGATGCTAGTGTTGATTGATTCTGTGGTTCAATGATATTGATGGGTCCAGTATGAAAATTAGATGAAACGTGGCCTTCATATTATGGTGTTGTGCTTCAGGAGTATCCAATCTGAAAATTTATGAAACATGGTACCTGGAGGAAGAAAGAGAAGGTTGTAGCCTTTTGTAGGTCAGCACCTACGTACTAGTACATCAGCTAGTACAATAACTAAGGGGGTTGTAGCTCCCTTCCAGTAGTAGCTGGAAAATGAGTGAAAGTTGGAGCATTCAGTAGGCCGACCCTACATACTAGTAAAAGGATCGGCTAGTACAAGAGCTAAGGGGGTTGTATCTCCCTTCCAGGAGAAACTGGAGAACGAGAGGAGGTTGTAACCTTTTGCAGGTAGAAGCCTGTGTATTGGTATAAGGCTGCATCAGTACAGAAATATTGTAAAATGAAGTTTCTTGTTAAATGAAGATATAGACGAATTGCAGTAGGTGGTTTTCACGCACACTCGGTTTCCACTTTACATCATGGTGTTCATGTGTGCTTCTTGTGTGTGATGATCTGTTCTGTTTTACTGCACCTGTTTATTGTTCATAGGGTTAATAAAGTTCTGATGCACTAACTAAATATCAACATTTAATGGATTAACTGAATCATAAGTTTACTGGATATACGCTAGTTGCATTAGAAACAGTTGTGTGTACATGCAAGTTCCCTTAACTGAAGTAGCATATATGAATCTGAGTATGGAAATGAAAAAGTGTTTGATTTGATAATAGTGATTCACCTGCCCCCTTATCAGTATTATTTCCAACAATTGGTTTCAGAGCAGGTCCTTTGGTAGAAGCTTGATCGCTTGAAGGAGATCCGTAGAACAATGGGAAATAAGCTAAAGAAGAAAGCACCTCAGAAGAAGAAGACATCTCAGAAGAACTATGACAGTGGGAGAATCAATTTGGGAATATGTTGAAGAAACACTTCAGATTTAGAATCACTTCCGAATGAGGATGAACAAGCAAAAGAACTAGCATGTATGAATTTGTTATCGTTTAGTGATACTTTTCTCCATCCATTTGAAGATGATGAAAATGATAGCGAAACAACTGAATTTGCTCTTATGGGTGAGAAAGAAAGATATCAAATAGAGGCAGAATTTAAAAGGCTTGCAGACAAAATTAGAGATCAACAAGATCTAATGCACAAAAGGGAATGTGTCTCCAAAGAAGAAGTTATCAATCTAAAAGCTCAACTAGAGGAAGGAATCAAGGTAAGGAAGCTATTTAAGGAAAAGGAAGATCAATGTCAAAAGTTGTAGGATAAAGTAACATCATTAAGAAATGAAGTAAATGAAGGAGCACAACAATCAAGAAACTTAGAGAAAGATCCAGTTACTATGAAAGGCTTGAAGCTACGATCCTCTCGCTAAAAGAAGATCTTGTAGAATCAAATAAGCAGAATAAAGATCTATTCCAAGCTCTTGAAAATCAAGAAAAAATGTTCTTGAATTATGATATCAGTTGGAAGAAGGAAGAAAAGCTGAAGAAAACATGAAGAAGTAGTATCGTGAAAAGGAGGAGCAACATTAGGTTGAGGTAAATATTCTAAAAGATAACTTAGAAGAAAAGGATAAGTTTTTACGATTTCAAGATAGTACTAAGATCTTGGATGATATTCTTAGTAGTCAAAGGTCTCCTACTATCAAAACTAGTCTTGGTTTTCATGAATCTGTTGAAGGTGAATCTAGTTCACAAAATAAGTCAAGGAACTCTAATACACAATCTGAAATACTCAACAAGGAGATGAGAGGTCAATCCCATCAACAACCAAGGAAAGAAATTCTTCAAAGAAATTATTTTATTCCTCCGATGAATAATGTTGAATGTGATGTTTGTTATAATCTTGGACATGTTGCAGCCAGATGCAAAAGTAGAATGGTTCAAGACTGTCACATAGAAATATCGTCATGTTCTAGGTACTTTAAGGGATATTGTTTTTCTTACAATATGTTTGGTCACAAAGCTGTTGATTGCTACAGAAAGACTATGAAAAATGTAAGATGTTATGCATGTAACAAGCTAGGAAATATAACAAAGAAATGCAGGAACAAAGTATGGGCACCATACCAAAAATAGAAAACATCATCGCACTTGAAGATATGGAAGAAGAAGGAAGCACATTTAGAAAGATGTGGCACAGCACAATGTACAGACATAACAGACTCATAGGAAGATGAAAGTGTAAAACTTCAGTGTTCTCAATCTCATACGCAAGTTTCACAAAGAGAAGTCACATATATACATGATTTAGACTCTGCACAGTCGTGTATATGTCAATTTGAGAAAAGCAGTGGGATAGGCTCAGGAAAAGGGTCTGATATGATTCAGTTCATTATTTACACTATTTGATAATGGTTACAATCTGCTGATGATGTGTGGAAATGTCTTCATACTTGTAAGGTGTTTAGAAGTGTTTTGATCCTAACTTGATGATGATGATGCCTTCATACTTCTTGCTGATATATGCATGATCAGATCTGACAGTAAACAAGATGGCATAGGTTTAGGGGGAGCATATGCTTTTAATAATGCATTGTTGGAATTATGGTTAGTAGTCCTTGGTGATGATGCTTGTATGGCTAAATGATACATCTTGCTATGATATTGTTATGGGTTGTCCATGAAAAAATCTCATATGATTCTTTGGGTTACATAGTTGGTGTTCAAATCAGATTTGTGGTTGATTCTCTGATGATGCATATATGGTGCTTACATGGTGATCTTCATAAGGATAAGAAGAAGTACAAAGCTTGAATACACAATTTCATTACTTGAGGATGAGTCACTCATATACTGCTATCAACATATAATACAATTATGATGGAGGATTGTTATAGTTCTTGGCACTCACATGGATGAGGATTGTTGCTATTGATGATATCAAGAAGTCTTGACAAAAGATCTTGAGCTCAAGATACATAGTGCTATATACAGTATGTTGGATACATGGATGATTACTCAAAGTTGCATTGTTGGAGACATGATGATGATGAGTTCTTACCTATATGATGATAGGTTGATACTTACATATGATGATTGATGCAGATGTTCCCAAATGATGATACTTGGATCATGCAGATCTTGATGTTGATGAGATGGCTATGGTGTTTTTCACATACGATATAATGTGAATGATGTTGTATGCAATATGCAGAATGTTCAAAAAGGAATCGTTGATATCTATATGCGACATACCTTGTTATAGTTGATGACATATACCTAATTGGACATATACAGG